>NTHP01000515.1:318931-350737 GCA_003416845.1 Oplegnathus fasciatus | reverse complement strand
GTTAGATAAATGGCTTAAAACAAGTACGTGATAATCAAAGTTGTTGTCGATTGAGGCTGCGATTAATTCATATTTTCATTATCGATTAGTCTGCTGTTTAATTAATTGATAAAACGTCACAAAATAGTGAAAAATCAAAATCAAAATTTCTTACAGCCCAAGCCAAACAGTTGAAAACCCACTCAGGTCTTCAGTTTACCATCATAGACGACTCAGAAAGTAACTCTGAGATTCACACTGAGACGATAGAACCAGATAAGTTTAGTCTTTTTTGCTTAAAAGTGATTAATAGATAATCAATCGTTGCAGCTCCGTTGTCAATTTTTTTCTGTCGGATGATTAATCGAGTAACTAAAAATCCTTAAACTTACTATCAGACAGAGTTGGAAAAAGTTCTGAAATACTGTTTATAATAATAATAATAATAATAATAATAATCATAATCATAATCATAATCATATTAATAATAATACATTTCTGTCACATGACTAATCAATTAATGGACAGTTATGAGGTGTTACAGCACAGGATAACCAAGGCCTAAAAAGGTGAAATGTTCCAAAATCAGTCTTCAAACAGATTCTGATTGGTTTCTGGGCTCACAGCTGTATTTAGACATTATTACAGATAGACCTAATAATGACAGGAAACTGAGTCACATACGTGCACACACACGCCTGTAGAGACACTAAAATGACTTCATAAGATTAATGCTTGTTACAAAGCTGCAGCACTTCAGTCCCAAACCAGCTTTCCACAGTCCTACATCATGAAGTATTATGTCAAAAACCGCCTCGTTAGAGTTACTTAATGACGGGGTTGAACTTTTAGGAAGCCACAAAAGGACTAAATATAATTTAAAAGGAAAGAAAGATATTCAGCAAAAGCAAACAAACAAAACTCCAGTAATGAATGATAATAAAAGCAAGGTTCACTGCAGACAACTCCTCTCAGCAACCTCCATGAGTCAGATATGAAGCAACAGAGCAACGAGCCAGTCATCATCAGTCATACCTGACAACTTTATTACTAAATGACCCCCACGCTCTCACACACCCTCCTACATTACAACTGTATGGAGACTGTAGGTTAACCAAACACAGAAAACAGACATTAATGCATGTTTATCACACTTTTTTGACTCATTTCGAATCATCTTATCACATGTTAATATACCATTACACTCCCACGGTCTACATATGTGACATGCTACATTCACATGACCACAACAGCGGTTTTGTTTCTGTTGTGTTTTCGTTATATCTGTACTACAGACTTGTGGCGTGACTCTAGAAATGGACATGTTATTTGGTTATTCCACTAACAAGTAACTCTGCTACTAATCACACCACTACGTCACTTTGCCTGAGACAGTATTCATCAGTTCATGTATTACACTCGTTGTGGGTGCTCTATGTATACTGCTGTTGTCTGTAAGTTGAGTTACTTGCTCTTGTATAGTTGCTATTTTATTCTATTCTTATTCTTATTTTATATACTTATAATTTATCTATTTTATTTTATCTTAAGTTTCACTATCTATCTGTATTTATACCTGTCGTCGTGCTGCTGTAACACCCGAAACAATAATTGTCTTATCTCTTATCTTAAGCTTAAAGAGTAACTTAACACCCGATGTTAGCTTGAACACGCCCCTTTCACACATTCAAAAAATGCATTCAAACTCCAGCCCCAAACATTGTACGACAGATCCCCACTGTAAACCAGTAGTGTAGTAGAAGTAGTAGTAGTTTTACTCTCTCGCTCTCAATCTCTTGGTGTCTTTGCAAATTAGAACTCCATATTCTCAGCATCTTTTGACAGTCCTGTATGTTTATGTTGGGGGTTTGGAGATGAACGTGCCACATGTGTTTTTTTTATTCCGCTGGACAGAATTACTTGATTTTCTCTGGGAAAAGGCAAAGAACATTACAGACTGGGACCAGGAACAATTAATAGTATAAAAAAAGTCAATACATATAATTTATTAACTCAAAAAAGGACATTTAGTGTTTAATTACTCCTTAATTTTAACATATCAATTTTTTAAGTCAATTTTCAAGCAAAAATGCCAGACATCTGATGGCTCAAGCTTCTCAAATGTTCTCAAATCCTGTTTTTTCTTGTCTTACATTATAGTAAATTAAATATATTTGGCTTTTGGACTGTTGGTCGGACAAAACAAGACAACTGATGACATCACCTTGGACTTCAGGAAACTGTAATAAGCATTTCAGCATTTCTGACGCTTTATGGACCAAGCGATTCATCGTTAACTGTACATGTGAACATACATATTAACATGCTGATATGCTAACAGCTAACATCCAAAAGTTCTCAACGTGCACATTACTATGCTAATGTTAGCATTCAGCTCAAAGCACACCTGAAGCTGAAAGAAGTACAGCTTAGCTTGAAAGCTGAAGTCTGACAGCGGGTGTTTCTCAAAGTCAAGAATGCTTCCTTGGTAGGACGGGTCCTTCCAAGTCGGGTCCGACAGAAGCAAGGCAAGACTCCTTCCCAGCTTTCGGTGAACACATAAATGGGACAGTCTAGCGAGTGTGCCGGTGTGGCCAATCTACTGCTCCACGCTCCAGTCCAGTAGGTGGCGGTAATGCACCTATAAGCTATTAAAACTCAAAGAAGAGAAGTGTGCCCGTATGGCTCTTCACTCTTTCATTAACACGTTTTGCTTTACTTGATGGAACACATTTACGGTGTCAACAAATTGCAACGTCGGCGATGCCGTTCCTTTGCTCTCGTTCAGCGCCATTTTTTAAAAGACGAGCACGACCAGGACCCAGATATGAATCAGAGCCCTCCCCCTACAAAAGTTGGAACAAAATTTTAAATTAGGCCTTGAAGATCAAATATGAGTGAAGATTCAGCAACTGGATTGCCCATTTCCACTTTTGGTGGACAGCTGAAAGTTAACCAGCATATTTTGCTTGTTTCCAAATCAGGGGACAGGACCGATACTCAACATGCATCCTTGAAAATTCTCTGAACGAAGGACTCGTCCTTGGTAGAATTGGAAAGATCCTGGACATTGGAACAGTCCTTCGACGGGGTTCGATGACGTGGTGTCCTTGAAATTCAGCCATTTGAGGATCCTTCCTTGACTTTGAGAAACACCCAGTGTGAAGCTGAACCTGAAAAGCTGAGTCTGAAACGTTGTGAAATGGCCACCGTACAGAATATAAACCATTTTTATTTAGGTAACATGACTTTTTCTCTGGCAAAACAGAAAAAACACCAAAAACTTTTTCCTACGAATGGTAAGAATAACGATGTTTTCTCTTCATTATTTATCCAACCTGACACATTTCTGGTGTGTAGTGAGCTTTAAAAACTATTTTTCTTAACACAATTTCCGTATAATTGAGGGATTGCTAAACTCTCTTAATGATATCCGCATCAATAGGTGTTTTCCTATGCTAATTTGTCTTTTCAAGAAAAAAGAAAGGAATTACACAAACTAAGTCGACAGCTATGATCTAATAATTCTATATTTTATGCAGAGTATTCATAGCTCATGTGAAAAAGAGGAAATAAGTCTTAAATTACATAACGCGGTATCAACGTGGTATCGCAGTACTACTCGTCGTTGCTGTGATACAATGGACACAATGAGGATGTGAAAGGCAGGTGTGTCTGTATGAGGCCTGATAAAGGAAACAAGGGAAACAATACCTGTGAGATGTGTGTGTGTGTGTGTGTGTGTGTGTGTAATGATGACTATAATGTCACTCTAGCCAGACAAGCTGCTTCACCTCTGCTACAGTGGAAAATCCCTTTAAAGAGCCTGAACACACACGACAACACACACATATATTCCCACATGAAGCTAGCCAAAACACAGAGTGAGTGATATCCAACCACCGTGAACCAAATCCCGATGTTCAAAACCACCACACACATCAACATAATGATCAGCCAGCACATCCAGAACCCACAGACCCTAAAGGTTTTTACTTAGAACTGTGCATATTTGTGTGAGTAAGTTTGGCATTGTTGCTTCATTTTAAGTGTCACATGAAACAACTAATGACACACAGGATGATGGTTTATTAGGCACGCAAGTGTGTGAGTCTATATACCATCATTATGTGTTTAAACCTAACATTACGCATGTTATGCTGTGATGAGTGGGGTGTGTGGAATGCCATTTGCTGCACTGACAGACCAATAACACAGTTTCATGTGATTTTTTAACACATTAAACTGATTCCACTGTACTTGTCAGCAGCAGAGCACTTCCACTGCCTTAAAATGACAACAATGTTTATAAATTAGCATAGTTTCTACATTTTTGTATCATGATAAAGGAGTAAAAGTCGTAACTTTAAAGCTTCGTACATGAAATTTGAATTAGAAACATCTCTAGAAGGATAAGGCATTAATACTAGCCTGAAGCAGATATTGACATTTGAGACTTTAAAGATCTGGTGATATATCAGCTAATGAATGATGATAAATAAACTACGCTGTCACCGCTTATTATTTTCTTAATAAATCATTTGGTCTATAAAATATCATAAAAAAGATGCCCAGAATGCAAGTTGACGTTAAAATAGTTAAAAAACACTATATTTTTCATGTTATTATGACATATGTTGTTGCTATTACTAGATACCAAATGATTTAGTTTTTACAAGAAACTTTTCATTATAAGAGCACATCGCTTTATCTTGCTGTATTGCAAAACTTTCTCGTTATTTCACAAAACAGACGTATCTCGTTTAAGTTGTAATCTCGAAGATTTATATTTCGTTGTCTTTCGCAGCACCTATGGCGATTCTCTGTAATTACAGGTGTGTTTTTGGACCTCACTTAAGTTTCAAGTTTCATCGTTTGTAGTCATCAGTCTTTTCTTTGTTTGTTCAGCCATCTTAACCGTTTACTCGCAACGCTAGCAGGGACCGAAAAAAAACAGCACGCCGCTTCACACACAGGTGAGTTGAAGAGTGAGTCGGTTGCCTTGTTAAAAGCCGAACTGTGCGCCGCTGGGATTAGACGACACCCTGGCCGTAGTACTGCAAATGCAACTTTCATCAGTGGGCCATAGGCTCAGTCAACATTGTGTTGCCTTATTCAGCGATAGATAGTGACTTAACAGACGTTTATTTAAATGAAAATCTATATCTTATATCTTTAAAGCAAACTTTCTGCGTTATGTTAAAATGGGAAAAAGATCCATCATATTCTGAGGAGACACTGTAGCCTACAGCAAGCATATAACATGATATATTAACATATATAACTTGTTCTTACTTTAAAAGGATCTATATAAAGAAAAACTTTTCTTGTTTTAACGAAAAACTCAGCAGAGTTGTTTTTATCGTGGTGGCAGAAAATCTTCACCTTTGAGAAGGTGAACTAGTGAATTTTTGTCATTATTTTCTTGAAAAATGATTTACCAATTACTTAACTGATTACCAAAATTGTTGCGATTAATTTTCTGTTGATGAAACGATTAAGCGACTAATGTTTTCAGCATTACAAACATTACATTCACACTTTAACCTTCAGCTTTTCTAAAAACAGCTACCTCCACCTGACCACAACACTAACTCTCACACCAAAAATGGCCCTCCTTAAAATGAAAACCTCCAAAAAACCTTTCCGAGGAGGTGGTCTTCAACACATCAACACACACCTTCTTTAAACCTGCCTTCTCATTTATCATCACTTGACTCTCACTTTCTCCTTTGCACATCAAAGAGAGAACGAAACCGCCTCAAAGTGTGCTGTGGTTTGGCGATAATGGCGGCCCGGAGATCCCAGCTGGTCTAAACAGCTCCCAGATGAGCATCTAACTGAAGACTGGTATGTGACAGGGTAGCTTACAAAGCATGGTGGCGACAGCAGAGACCCACCAACACATGCTTCATTACTGATCATATAAACACAGAGCGCAGAAAGGCCCACTCACTTTTCTACAAGCAGACTTAAATAATTACACATTTTCAGCAGCAAACCCAATTTAAACTTATTAACTTTAGGGGTAGGATGATTTTACTAAAAGCGTCATGTTACATGTGGGTCACACACTTTGGTGTCAGGTTTTACATCTGGGGGAAGTACACCAGCATAATCTGCATTTAGAGACTGTGAAAATGCAATGGAGTCCTGGCTTTTTCAAGCAAATACATTCAAATAAAAACATACTGTAGAGCAAAATAAAGAGGAAAAGAAAAAGGACAGAAAATAAGAAAACACTGTGTATTTCTGGTTGCCTCTTCTCTAAATCTCTAACTTTAAGACCTACTTTCTTTAATTAATCTTTAATAGCTTGATGAACTTAAGGTTTGCCTGCTATTGCTGCTGAAAAGTAAAAATACAGTTCTTAAGCGCCCTTACGGGGTAGGTTACATCTCCCATCTGGTGCCTTCTGACCTTGTAATATGATGCTACAGGTGGTCAGTTTCTCCACAGAGAGGTAAAATGAAGTGGGGGGCAGGAGAAGGGGGATAGGGTGGTGTTTAGAAAGCACTTGACCACCTGTTCAGAGAGTCTGGACCAGAGCCGTATACTGTAGAGAGTCTGTTTAAAGCAGCCGGTTGTGTGATTCATCACCGTCGACAAGCTTCATAAGCTGTGACCAGACACACAAGAAGGACTGGATAAATATAGACAATTATTGTAGTGCTGAAACTAATAATTATTTTCATTGTCGATTAATCTGTCTGACTGTTTCGTTTAGTCTATAAAATGTCAGAAAATAGTGAAAAAGGCCCACCAAGAGTTCGCAGAGCGAAAGGTGACGTCTTCAAATAGTCAAAAATCCAAATATATTTAATTTACAATGACGTAAAAGAAAAACAAGCAGCAGATGAAGCTGAAAGAAGTGAATGTTTTGTCTTTGTGCTTGATAATTAACTTACTATTAAAAATAGTACTAGTACAGCACTGAATTATCATCGTCTTGAGGTTAAAAGTTCATTCTTGAGCATGAAAACAGTAGTTGACAAAACAATCTCACCACAAGGTCCATTTAGTAGCTGTTCTGGAGCTTTTTCCGAGCTCTTAAAGGACTTCTTGCGCATATCGGCTTAAAAGTTGAGATTGAAGATGCCAACATGTACGAAATGAAATGAAAAGTGCTCAGAAAAATCGAAATTTAAGCATCTCTAACTCCACGACACCTGGGAAACTCCATCTGGTGAGGAAGTCCTTGTAATATGATCGAAAGCTCTAGAACAGCTACTAAATGGACCTTTCTGTGAGATTGTTTTGCCAATTTTTATTGCATTTTATCATTTTAATTATATTTTGGGACATAAAATCCTGATGTGTCCTTTTCATGTCACATGAAAAGAAAAGGAATGATCATTTTTAGTCAATTTCCCTCTAAGGGTGGAAATGGCTTTGAAAAAGTGTTTGTAATAACTAAAACTAGAAAAGGAGAAGAAAAAGAGGAAAAATGAGAAAAACGTGAAATAAGAATTAGATAAAAAAATGTTCCTATAAGCAAGCAAATGTTCACAAAATCAGGTTAAAGCCTTACCACAAACCACCAGTATAAAATACTTATCAATTCTACATTAAACTCACATCATATGCATCATATCAGAGGTAGAAGACATCGATTATTATGCCAATATATCTTGAATGCATCCTTATAGATATAGCCTACACTCTGTCTACCTTTCCCTTTTCTCCCTCACACAGTCCTGACAAACACCTCATATTCTCCATGACGCAGGTGGTTCCTCTCAAAGGCAGATTTATCTTATTATACAACAGCCCACTGCTGTGTTAAAGTGTGTGTGTGTGTGTGTTTCCAGGCATAAAAGCACTCCGGTTCTGTTTGAAGAGATAGCGAGGGCTGCACAGTTAAGAACAATTCCACTTGTGTTTCCTTTGGAAAAGCAGGGCGCAGGAGAGGGGGAAAGGCAAAAGAGTCTCATAAAAAGCTTTATATAACCTGCAGACAGTCAACAGAGACTGTACTTCAAAACACTGCAATACTGTAGGTCTCTTAACACACATATACTGACACACAGACACACACAACTGTGTTGGCTCATACATTAAGATTAACTGATATCATATGTGCAAAGTCATGAAGTACACTTAATATTTTGACATTAATTCTTTACTTTTCAGTTGAAGCAGTGGATAGATTAAATTTGATATTTACTGTAAAGTAATTACAGTGCAGTAAAGTATGCAGGGGTTCCTTGGAAAAGCTTCTGAAGCAGGAATAACAACATCAAGGGACACTAAAACTTAAAAAGAAAGTCAGACAAATTCTGGTGGGTTGAGGAAAAGTTTTTTGACATCACTGTTGCTGAGTAATATCGCCCCACTGGAGGGATTTTTTTCTTGAACAAAAATAACAACAGAAACACATGAACTAAGACTAAGACTGAAGGCCAATTCATGGTTTCCATATCAATGTGTCCACAAGACTTGGGCAGCCATGCTGGCAGCTCTATGAGGCTGTACTTAGGCACAGCGGTGCTTTGAGCTAAATGCTAACATCAGTGTGCTAAGATGCTCGCAATGACAATGCTAACAGGCTAATTTTAAGCAGTTATAATGTTTATCGTGTTCACTGTCTTGGTTTAGTTTGTTAGCATTCAAGTACAGCTGAGGCTGATGGAAATGTCACTAGTTTTGCAGGAATTTGGTCTTAAACCAAAGTGTTGGATAAATCAAGATTTTTACCTGACAATGGCGCTAGATGGAAAACAATCACCAAAGTTATTACAATTCATCCTGAGGAAAACACGAATGTTTGTACCGCATTTAATGGCAATCCATCCAATAATTGCTGAGATATTTCACTCAAAACCAGTAAAGTGAACCTCATGGTGGCGCAAGAGGAAAAGTCAGATGATCACCAAAGTCAGTAGGATTCATCTTGAATGTATGTACACATTTCTGGTAATCCATCCATCCAGTTTAGTAGGTATTTGGTCAAAAACCAAAGTAGTTGACCAATGAAAATTTTTAAATGAAAAGTGAAGGGATCACCAAAGTTATTAAAATCCATCCTAAGGGGGGCATGCATATGTGTACCAAATTTCATTGCAAAAGTTGTTGAAATATTTAACTAGAAAACAAAAAATGTCAAACTAGCTCATGGTTGCACTAGAGGGAAAGCCAGGGGATCTCCAAAGTCATTAGGCTTCATCCTCTGAGGGCAATAAATGTCTGCACAAATTTTATGGCAATCCATCCAGTAATTGTTGAGATATTTCACTCAAAACCAGAAAAGTGAACCTGGTGGTGCTATCGGAAAAGTCGGAGGATCACCAACGTCAGTAAGATCCATTCATACAGTTTAGTCCATATTTGGTCAAAAACCAAAGTATTTGACCAATGAAAATTTTTAAAAGAAAAGTGAAGGGATCACCAAAGTTATTGCAATCCATCCTAAGGGGGGCATGAATGTGTGTACCACATTTCATTACAAAAGTTGTTGAAATATTTAACTAGAAAACAAAAAACGTCAAACTAGCTATTGGTTACAATAGAGGGAAATATCCAAAGTCAGTAGGCTTCATCCTCTGAAGACATATAAATGTCTGTACAAATTGTACGCCAATAGTCCAATAGTTGTTGAGATATTTCAGTCTGGACAGACAGTGGTGGACCGACAGACAGACAGAAGACAGACATTGATATCCCTAGAGCCACACTGCTAGCATGGCATGAAAGTTAAACTAGCTATGCAGGGTGTCTCCATAAATTTAATTCCTGTCAGAGTGTAAAAACCCCTGAAGTAGCATTTAAACCATCAAGGGACACAAAAAATGAAAATTAAAGTCAGACCGATGACTTGAGACAAAGTTCACCCACAGTTATATTATTGACTGACACCACTGTTGCTGAGTAAAATGTTTCCATACTACACTGCAGGTTTTTTTTCTAAAATAGGAATAATACTGGAAACACATTCGCTAAGTGTGTTCTTGCAGGAAATAAACGTTACCATATCAGAGGTGATTGAAGCTGCCAAGTTCATGTTCTGTTTTAACAAAAATCTAAACACATTTTTCAGTCGAGCACCAACTTTCAGCCACTGGTTGATCAAGTTTCATGCAGTACAATCAGCAAGGCCTTCATGGACACCACACACAAACATAAAAGAGAAGCGATCTCCAATATGGACTCCTGTGTTTATGGTTGGCATGGTAATGTTGTGAGTCTAAACACTGTAAAGGTTGACTGAAAAGACTTTAAACACAAATCACATAAGACACACAAACACACAGTCACTCACATGATGCTCGATCTGCCAGATGACCAACCTGTGGCCTCTTACTGAGGAAGCTATAATCACAGACTAAAGACGGACTCTTGTGAAATCCTCTTTTGATCTCATTGTTTTCAATGAACAGATGGACTGGGTGACTAACTGTGTCTCCCAACATTAAGTATCATTTAATGATGAAAATAAGGATGGATCTGAGACTTAATTTACAGCTTTTAAGAGAGGTACAATGCTCAGTGAGCCAGTTTAATCTGCATCAGTGGATGTGGCCTAATAGTCTTTAGTAAGGTTCAAAGATGGCCAAGGATGGCTCAACTCAGTCTTGAACTTGAACTTGCAGGCTTATAGATACAGACAGAAGGCTGCTGCCAAGATAAAACTGTAAAAAATTGTAGAAAAACCTCAAAAGTTAACACGGCACAAAACACTTCCCACTAAGTGAATTTAGAAATGTATAGCTCCAATGATCAGTCAATTAATCGATTATATGAACGANNATGTGAATATTTTCTGGTTTCCTTGGTATTCTACCATTGTAAACTGAATATCTTCACGTTTTGGACTGTTGGTCAGATAAAACAAGACATTTGACGACGACACTTTGGACTTAATCGAGACAGTAAGGGACAGAAAATCGAGAATGAAATCAATTGTTTGTTGCAGTCCTAGAAATGTATGTTTATGTCATTCTTGGTAGCTTATATCAGTGATTCCCAAGCAGGGGTACTTTTACCCCAGGGCGTACTTCTCTAGTTACCAGGTGGTACCAATAAGAAGATGTTGGACCAAAAAAAGTCATAGATTGAACCAATGCCTCACATCAGCAAAGTGTAATACTGAGAAACAGTATGGCTATAGCTACTAAATAACAACAAGAGTTGGGTGTCCTTGTTGGTGTTGAGAGAACAGGATAGAGAGCTGAGAACAGCCAGGAAGTGACATACAATGGAGGAGGAACCAGGATGAAGGGAGCAGAGAAGAGGATGGAGGGGTGAGGAGGCGAGAACAGGGGGTGAGGATGGACAGACAGTGGAAGGAAATCTAGAGGGGGAGAATGTGAGAAAGGACGGATTTGGATTCACATGTCCACGTGGACAGGAAAGACAACACCGGATTTAACAAAGCTGGCCTTTTAGTAAAAATAAACTAACAACCAAACTATTATTATTATTATTATTATTATTATTATTATCATGCAGATTTCAGTCTGTGATATTGGTCTCAGGCCCGGTCACACCAGAAAGTGGCTCACCAAAGTTCATGTTTGCGAAATTGGTGGTACCACAGTAGAAGCTTGGTGACGTAGAGGCTATTCGCAGGGCTAGTTTGTAAACTACTTTGGCTTCCAACAGAGGAGGGAAAGCTACAATAGCTTCCTCCATATCATTTTAACAGCTCTCTGTTAGCTCAAAGGTCAGCACTGTCTAGACGGCTTGCTATGGGTCAACGGTACGAATTCACGAACACTAAATACTTGTAGTTTCTCGCATAAAATTGATAACATTTAAGGATCAGCAGCTTCAATAAACAAGTATTCTTCATTCTGGTAAAACCTACTGAATGGTTTGAGTAACTTGAACTTTTCTTTCTAAAAATAATTAAATTAATATCAAAACTCTTTGGTTGACCTGGTCATAACCAAAGGACAATGTGATAATGGGCCAAAAGTAGACATTATTTCTTTATAAGGGGCCACAAGCTAAAAATCTTAGGACCTATTGCAACAGATGATTAAAAATAAACAACAAACACACATGAAATGCTCAACGAAAAACAGATACAAGAATGTACAAAGTCTGCAAAATGTGTTGGCAAGTTTGCTCAAACAATAAGCTGGTTGGTGACACCGAACAGTGGTTTACTGAGTGTGAGAGAGAAAAGAGAAAGAAAGAAAAAGAGGGAGAGATAAGATCTGTATCTGTCCACCACTATGGCAGGCTGTCTATCAGTTGCCCTTGGAGATTAAAACCATAAGGTACTTTTCCCACAGCAACAGATAAGAAGGTGAAATCTTAAATCAACAGTAGAGAATGACCTCACTTGAATGTGTGCTGGGTTTCCAAAGAAATTCACATGAAAGATTTATAAAGAAGCACAAAGACAGGCCAAACTAGATGTATGAAATGCTTGTCAGTATGTCTAAAAATAAACAGAAATGAACTTAATGGAAAACACACCTGGAGAGGGCTGCAGGGCGCGGCCAGGTAAAAATATTGCACCATAAATCTATCAGCTCTGGGAGTGAGCGGTCAGCGGTGGGGGAGGAGGAACAAACAACCTCCCATTATTACTGTAAACTATGATGTCAGTTGGCTTCAATTCATTTGAAAGGCAAACACAACCTGCACTTCATTTATTTCACTGTTGTCCTTCTTAAACTGATCGCTGGAACAGGACAGTTTACTGTGTGACTTGTGAGGAAATGCCACTTCCTTTTCCAGATTGACACACATACACAAGAGCCAAGTTCCTCTCATGAATCTGTGACACGGCGGACATGAGCCAACATTAATGCTGTCATGTAATACTGCTGCTGAAATCATAAGCTGATTTAAAGGCTGGGAATTCAGCATTCAGGAGTGGTGCGAGTGATGCACTGTTTATGGAAAGCACCGAGAGCGTGACGGGGTTAATGCTTTATGATATAGACATATATGACAAATACCCTCAAACTGAACGATTTAACTGTATCTCTTTAAAGTGGTATACTGAACAGACTGCGTACAAGAACTGGGTACTGTTTATACAGAGGTTCTTATACTTGGAGGAATTTGAACATGTTTTTCTACTCTTTATTCTCTTTATTCTTATAACTCTTTATTTAATTTCAAATAAACACAAGTAGCCGTATACAAAATTTGCATGAAAAAAATACAGTTTAAATAAAATACCGTATTTCAAGTGTCTTTCAATCAACATTTTGGTTGGTACCGAAAAAGTATTTAGGTTTGATACCCAGCCGTATATTTGAGTAAGAAAAGAAAACAAAATACTGTATTTAGAACATAAAAAATGTTAATTTTCAAAGATGTATGCTGCTAAAACACTAATTTGTCACTCATGAGAAGGTGTTTTGGGTTTCCTTTTGGTAAAAAGGCAAAAAGATGAAATAAAGAAACTTTAAACTTGTTTTCACTTGTGTTGGACTGCAGGAAAATCTCGATAGACAAACTTCCTCCTTGCATCAAACTTTTTTTGCACAGCGATTACATTTTGCTGTACCACAAATGTCTTTTGCAAAACTCAACCACACTTCTGAACACCACTTTTGAACTGCCATATTGTGAATACTATGCAAGTATATTGACACATACATAAACAGCGATGTAGACACTTTAAGGAATCAGTAAGTAGAATTGAAAGTTTCTTATTGGAAAGCTGTTGGAACCAATTCCAACTAAGGACAGCTCTTGATATACTACACTACAACATATTAACTTATTCATGGTCAGCTGACACTCGTAAGTGAAGAACCAACTGCTGACCTGCTGACATCCATCCATCACACAGGAACAACACAACCACTGTCAGAGCAAACTACATTAAATGTTCTGTATGCTGTTGTGGGACGTACAGAAAACCACAGCTGTACACAGCAGGCAACTGTTGTTGGTACTACTGTAAAACCAAGATATACAGACTTTATTCAACATCATAGTAATGTTTAGTGCAGAGTTTCTCCCATGTGGGGTCATTAGATCAATATCTTCTGGGGTACTTTGATGTAGAATATAATTTCACCTAGTTAGAGATGCCTTAGTACTCAAGAACAACAAACATAATACCATACTCCAAATAAAAACTTAACAACTCACCAGTTTGTTGCGTTCATTTTCTTTATTAGAGCCCCATTGGTTATTTATTTTGAATCCACATGTTGTACCACTTAAAATGGAAACTCTGAATTACCCATATGTGTAAAACTGAGTATGTGTGTGTCTGTCTCTCAATAGATTAGCCCTATAATAACACTGCTGACCTGCCATGTGTGTATTCGCTACCTCTGAACACCCTGAACAAGGCATGAAATTGATGCATGAATGGAGAGATATTTGGCTATTTCTGTGGTAATGTAAAGCACTTTCTAAAGCTTGTTTAAAATAAGTGCAATGTCAATACATTTAATTATTGTTGTAGTTAAAAATAATAATAATAATAATTCAGTGTCAGTGGAAATGTCTCTGCTGCAACTTGGCTCCAAACACCACGTCTGAAAGATGACCACAGTAAGCCTGCAGTCTGCGAGGATGATTTGAATTGAAGATGAGCTGCTTTGGCTGCCCAGTTTGTGTGTGTGTGTGTTGGGGGGGTTGGGTGGGATTACCCTCAAGCCTTTTTTCATGAGACACACAGACCCACTGGTCAGCGTGACATTTCCCCGACAGAAACACCATTCACACACTGAAAAGGTGGATGAGTGGGCGAGTGGGGGCGAGAATGCATCAGTGTTAGACTGGGCATAAACCCCGCTTCAGTCAACACTGAAAGACTGTATGAGAGTGTGCGTGCGTGTGTGTGATATGGAGATAAATCCTCTTCTGGCCAGACTGTTACATCTCATTTCCCTGTTTGACCATCCAGAATCAGTCTGTCTGTCTGTCTTTGTGTTTCTCTCTGTTTGTCCTGTGTCTCTCTGTTTACACTCCAGCTCATTAAACTTCACTTTCTCATGTAGACTACAGCCTGGTGCCTTAATGAGAAATGTCTCCTCTCTCCTGGGAGCCACTGTGATTAAAGTCCAAATTAAATCACTTTTAGTCATCCCCTTTTTGTAGTCGAAAATACTGTATTGACAACATGAGTGAATAAACTTGTGCTGTAGCCTGCATTTGGACGGACAGCATGTTGTTAGTGGTATTAAAGTGTAAGATCAACACCAGCATCTAACTGGACCCAAGTGACATTAGCAGGTACATTTACATGTTTAATGTGCTGCAGCTGAGCAGCTAATTAGCTACCTGGCCCGCAAACTGGCGTTAACGGTTTGTTTCGTAGCTCGTTCAAGAAACTGAAGTGCAGGACAAGATGTGTGTTCATGTTTGTAAGTTAGATAAAAACTTTAGCAGGAACGCTAATGTGAGTTGTGTTCTAGTTATGCAAGATTTGATTGGCTGTATCGAAATAATTTCTTCATCTACGACGTAGTCGGACGCCTTCATGAAACCAAAAAATATAAATTTCTCCCTTTTGGTTTCTGACTTTTTTTTTTTTATCAAAAGGTGAATGCGAAATAAGTGTTTTACAGAGCAGATTAAAAAAATGCAATTTCATTTCTGTTGGACTCATGAATGGGCTAGCTGTATACTGCTACTGCGAGTACTACTACTCAGTATATCCCACAGTTTAGGAGTTTATTTGCACTGGACAGCACTGCATTCACAAACTGACTTCCATATTTTCTAATTCATACAAACGCACATGAATGCGCCATTATTTTGAGACAATTTGCACTTTAAATAGCTTTTTTATTTAGGACAAAACATGCAAAAACGCAAAAAAATTTGCTGTATGTAACACCCAAATAAACACTGCTATTGTTAGTACTGCTGCTACCATTGGGCTGGCGGTTAACCCCAAACAAAAACCAAATTTAGCACATAAAGTTTGTAACTAATCAAAGAACTTTGATTGGAGCCTGATTGATACATGGGATTGGCTGCTTTTAGGAAGATATTATTGGCCAATTCTACCTTATCACAGATATATCTGTATCTGCATATAGGACATACTTTGTCCATCAGAAAGTACTGACAAGTTTATTTTTCAGCTGTTGAAAATGTAAAACTTAAACTGTAATCTTGGTCATAATTCTATAGAGCTACAGCTTTAATTACCTCCTCCACAGATATTGATAATCAGTTAATCGTTGAAGTAATTTATCAAGCAAAAATCAGCTTTTTCCTGTTTTATATCAGTGTAAACTGAATATCTTTGGGTTTTGGACTGTTGGTCTGACAAACAAGATATCTGAAGACATCATAAAGAGCTCTGGGAAATTGTGATGGACATTTTTGTGACTATATAGACTAAAGGATTAACTGATTGATAATAAAATGGAAATCATCATTACTTGCAGTCCTAATCTCAACATGACGTTGCCTCCAATTAGTTAACAATGTCTTGCAACTGACTGCAATGTGCATAATTTAGATTTACTTCCATAGTTTCAGTATAATTGTGTGCTTACATCTTGTTTAAAAGTTGTGTCTTCTTCCACCTTGGACATCTTTAAATGAACACTAGTCATAGTGGGTATACTGGTGTTTGCTGACACAACAATTTCTGTTTCATGTGGAGTATACTGCCAGCTTTACTACAGTTATCACATTCCTGAAATGTCCTAGCCTTAGCCAAGTCCAGTATTTTAGATAATCCATTACTGTCTCCATACAAGTACAACTCAGTGGTAAACATAAATACACATCGACTCGCACAATAAGCTTCTATTTTTCCTATAGAAAACCAGTAATCCAGTAATTTCATACAGAAGTCCCACACATTTTTCCCAAAGGACACGTCCCTTCTCTAGTTGTAATTACTCTTGGCATGTGGGGAACCACCACACAGCAGCCAGGGTCCCATTTCAAGTCCGGAGCCACAGTTTAAGACACCACAGGTCACAACCTCTCTTGCAGCACTGTATGGGCTATATTGTGCATCCACTCCACACACACAAACACACACTGCCATGAGGAATGAGGACCTGTGTTAAGGGTCTGTTATGGAAAAGTGAAGGGTCACGCATTGCTGCAGAATCTGCAAGCAACCCATGTCACACACACACACACACACATATTAAGTGGGCAGAGAAGAAGAATAGCTCAATTCTGTCACAGTGTGCCGAGTTTTGAATGCGTGGAACAAACCAGCTGTGTCTGCAAGGCTGTCTGAGATACTGTGAGCATGTGCGTGAATGCTTGTACATGTGTGTACAAGTGGATCAGTGTGAGTGAGAGCCACTTGAAGACTGTAGCAGGCCAGTATTTAGTCAAGGACCAGAGGAGTGACCTAATTTTTTGAGTTCCAGACATGATAAAGCTGAATGTCTTTGGTTTTAACTCAATCCAATGCTCAGTCTAGACCTAATTCTCTCAGTCTGCAGCAAGGAAAGCAAATCTAAATCTAGGTTGGAATGCATAATTTTATTTAGGGTTGTTTAAACTCTGTGTCGGGGCTGAAATGGGTCACAAGGCTGGGGTTGTGATGGGCTCATGTGAGTCCCTGGGGATAATAACCACTGGCCTGTTGATCACAATCTCCTTCTTTTATATTTTAACATTTTTTGTTGTTGATTCAGTACCACATTTAGGATCCCTTAATATGCAAAAGAGTAAAACCATTTTAAATCCTGCAATTCTCAGCATTTAAGGCCTCTATAACTGATACAACTATCTGCAACAGTGGGGAAACTCTACACTTATTGTCAAATGCAATGTAGGCTAAACCTGTCAAAACTGTCAAAAGGGATTAAGCCACAGACTGGTTGTTGTTATGCAAATATTCCTATACCTTGCTCCGACACTTGCCAAACAATTCTGTCGATTTAATGTTAACTTGCTCCTACTCAAGCCAATGTCAAAAGTAAAACATAAAAATGTGCAACTTTACAAATCTTTAGGGTCCTCTGCTAAATTCGGCACAGAGAACAAGCTACAAAATCATAAGCTTTTCAACTGGCTCTGCTCTTTCCTCGGTGGATTTTAATGGGCGAAAGTACAACGAGACAACAGGTGAACCAACTCTAAAAGTGATCATTTAATTTAAATAGGTGCAGTTTTTTATACTGGATGCATGCCGAACTCAAGTATGACTACTAAAGAATTGTAAATGGTATTCCGTCAATTTCTATTTCATATGCGCTATTGCTGGTAAACTAAGAAATATAAATTTGACAGATTTTTGAATGGAGTTCTGAGCGACGCCCCCCTTTTGAATGAAGACAACCAGACTTTTAGAGTTGTTCTACCCAGAAATTGTTTGTCTACAAAGCACAAACAACTCATCTTGAAAGAAGCTGTTGGTTTTTCATGTTTACCTTGCTCTCTGTGACTTTTCCGGAAGGTTTTTTGAAGAAAGAGGTCCTCGCCGTGAAAAAGTACTCTTCGGAGTCCTCCTCCAAGCTACTGTAGCCACTGCTCATCGTGCTATTCCACGTCATTTGCGGAGAAAACCTCTCGACTCAAATTCGGCCACATCAAAACCCCCAAAACTGAACAGTTGTTAGCTTGAAAGGAGCTCCAAACAAGCTCAGCACCCGCGTCTGTCTGGGCTCGACGTCTGCTCCGTACGGGATGATTTCCTCTCAACGGCGTCCCAACACTCCTTCCTCTTCTCCCGTCAAACACGCTTTACTCCACTGGCAAAACTCATTTAAAGGCTCCCATTTTGTGACAGAAAACGTGACTGTCAGTTGTTACAAAGAAGGAGGTCCAACAGCTTTTACTAACTCGCCAATTTCGGAAGAGATAACGAAGAAATTCCCACGCAAAACTCCGCTTAAACGACGCCTATCCCGTTACACTGTTGAATGTATGCCCTAACTTTTCTGTGTGACAGCCGGGCTACAGTAAGGCCCCGCCCACTACGAGCAGCAAACTGCAGCCAACCAATCACATATATGACAGTTAGTGACGCCACGCCCAATGCAACTCGACAGCCAATCAGCGCTTTGATGGCCGGTTTGAGTGAAGCAGAAGGTGATTTATGCTGCAGATGATCAATAAGTGTAGAATAATGAGGATTAACACAGAAAAACACAATATCTTTTATTCTAATTGTTTTGTATATCTATCAACATGTATTTATGTATCAACATGTATGTATTTATTTTGCTCTTATTAACGTAGATATTACTTTATTCATCCTGAGGGAAATTGTTGTGCAGTAGTTGCAATACAAAGTAGAAAAGAGTGCAAATATAAACAAATAACAAAATAAAGTATAAAGATTATCAGTAAGGTGCAAAAACAAATGTAACAAGTTAATGGTAGGTGTCATAAATATAAGTATTGATTGGTTAACTGGTCAGCAGTAAGGTGCAAATCCAAAAGCAATGCCAGGAGTAAATAGTTAACGGTATGGGCCATTATAAATAAACAGGTTAAATAGGTTAGACAGTGATGTCACGGTGGTAAAGCAATCTAAAATATACAAAACACCACAACGCAGAGATGTAAACCGTGGTGATAACACAGATTAAAGCCTTCACATTTATGCGTTACATTAACGCACATCCTCTGGATTATCATCTCTGTACACTGCACATTTTCTCTGCACTTCATACGGTGAACTTTGGCACATTTCCTGGTCAATATCTTGCACATTCCTGCACAAACTGTACAGCTCTTTCATTTTAAAAACAGATATATTGTACATATTTTATTTATATAACATTTTTTCATATTTTTATTGTCGATTTGTCTTGACTGTTGCAGTATTTGCTTTTTTACTTGCTTTCTACACCAAGGCAAATTCCTTGTATGTGTAAACCTACTTGGCAATAAAACGATTCAGATTCTGATTCAGATTCTGATTCTCTTGATAATCCCTTTTCAGCTTGCTCCTGTTCCTTTTCTTTCCTTTCTTTCTCTACAGCATACGTGCTAATATTTTGTGCCTGATTTCTTAACCTTAATTGTTGTTCCCTTTCTTTTTCTGTAAACCTAAACTGCAAACTTAGTAAATAAAAGATAAAAGCAGAGGGGGAAAAATAAAGTCTTTTTATGTGGTGTCATTGATTTAATATTTTTATTATGCAAATCAAAAATTACTTAACGCTACCATGTGTAATATAAGTTTCTGGACATTGTGATATTTTTTATCCCAAGTAGATTTTACATGAGTAATTTTCCCTCTCATCAGTTAAGTTTCAGCAAATTAAAGGACTTCTACTAAAGCGTATTGTATTGTTTTCAACAGTAAAACATAAACTGGGCCACTTTCCAGCCTGTAAATATGGGTAGCTCCATCATTAACTCCCTTCCTTTGTTTTGTCTCCTAAACAGCAGACACCACACACAATAACAAATGAAAACAGACCAGAAACACGAACAAAGCAAAGTTCATTCTTTAACTTTAAGTTTGGCAAAACAATCCCAACACAGTCCATTTCCCCAGTATAACAGTCTTTGTCAGCAGATGGAGTTTGCTCAGCTATCATGGAGATCAATCCATGATAGCCGGCATGTCAACAAATCCATCTTCGTGACAAATAAAGACTGTGTGATATGACTGAAAGCTCCAAGGTCCGCTGGTTAGTAAGTGGACATTAAGTTGGGATTGTTATGTCGCTTTTCATAAAAACATAACTTTTAAATTTAAATGATATAACAAGACCAGATTTATCCTTTAACAATCTGTAAAAGAGTGCCGTATCTCATGTTTCTATCGAAGCTAAAACACAGAGCAGATTCAAGCTTGTGATTTTTACCCTCTGCTGCACTTCCTGCTGTCATTCGAAGTGCCCAGAGGCAAAATGAGAGCTTTCCTTCTCCTCCTCGCTGGAGGCGTGGAGTCACCCTCAAACCTCAGTCAATTCGATACAAAGCTTGAAAAACACACCACCGACAAGAATAAAGTTACCCACGTTCCTAAAATAAAAGGTCAGAGGTCAGTTACAGAACAGCAGCCCTCAGCAGCTCAAAAAGATTTGACCCTGTTCTGATTGATACCCTGAAACACAAACAGAGATGAAGATGCAATAATTAAACAAAATAGTGTCTTACCTCGATCAACAGGCAACAAACTAACGCTAACTTTCTCAGTTTTTTCCTCTGCAACATGCTTTTCCTGCCTCTGCTTGCATCAAGTAAACTAAAAATACAGACACCAAAGGCATTTAATAGCCACTGCTGGACTGACGCATTTTGTGTGTGTGTGTGTGTGTGTGTTTAATTGCTAAGGCCAGTGTACGCACCCTTCTCATTGGGTGGAAAAGGACTCATGTACAGCTGCTTTTTCAGACATTTTAAGGTTTCCAGAAGGTCTTAAAGCTGGTGGTTGGTGTGTGTTCCTGTGTGTATGTGTGGTTGGTGGGAGGTAATGTTTGATAGCATGCATATATTTCTTAAATTTTAACTGATTAGCAACCAAGGTGCCAATAAACACACCAAGCATTTGTGACTTTTTTAATTCTTTAACAGCCTTTACCTGCAGTGAATGTTTTAATGAGCAGAGAGCTAAAGCGCCCCATCTAAAGAGAGGTTAATTATCTTTTTTCCTTACTTTTTGAGTGTGGTAACTCTAAGAATTAGCTGGAGCCCCCAAGGTGTTTGTCAACGGTCAGTTTGTTTTGTCTCCTGTCCCTACAAATGTCCACTCGATGAGCAAGGAGAAGCTCATACTGATAGCTTTATGTCCATTTTACGAGCAGTCCAACTCTATAAAACACAAGTATCTAGGTAGAAACCAACAGAAAACAGAATTAAAACAATATTAGGATGATATTATCTATATTAATGACTACAATACTGTAAATACCAACGCTATAAATCTCTTTATCTGAGATGTTTTTTCGGGGTCATGCAAATGTTTGCTCAGGACAATGGGAGGCTCTGGATAAAATCAGCCAAACCCAAATGAGAAGCCTCAATGTGGTGTGGTTTGGTTTTACCATAAGGCATGCTTTTGGTGCAGAGATGCAGTTAATCTTTTACAGAAAGAGAAGATTAGTCTTTTGTGGCAAAACATACGTAGTATTAAAATGTATTATTGTGTTCGACCAATGTGGGTTTTGAAGGTCAACACCAACAATTTTGGATTGAAGCTGGTGATACTGAATATTTTGTGCAAATACTTAAATTTGACTGCTTTCTTGCAAAAACATTCAGTGTTTAAATTATAGTGTTTCCCCAAAAAATTACTGTTGTCAGGGTGGAGCAGGCAGCTTATAAAACAACACAAATGATGGATGGATTGCCATGAAATTTTGTTCATGGTTTCCAGAGGATGAATCCTACTGACTTTGGTGATCCATCCTGCGACTTTTACTCTAGCGCCACCGTGAGGTTCACATTTTTGTTTTTTAGCGAAACAACTATTGGACGTGTAGCCATGAAATTTGGTGCACACATTCATGTTCCCCTCAGGATGAATTGTGATCACTTTGGTGGTTCCCTGATTTTGCATCTAGCGCCATCATCTGGTCAACATTTGAATTTGTCAAATACGAACACTAACAATAACATTCCCATCAGTCACAGCTGCACGTTGTGTTTAGTGCTAATTAGCAAATGTTAACAAGCTAAATTAAGATAGTGAAGGTGGTAAACATTATACCTGCTAAACATTAGTGTGTTAGCAGGTGTGTTAAAATTACCATTTAGCTCAATAACAGCCTCACAGAGCTGTTAGCACGGCTGTAGACTCTTATTACGACACTGTATCTGCATTCATGCACATAGCCAAGGCCAGTATCAGTATGTTAAATCAGTCTAATGACCTCATCACAGCCTAATTCCAAGTTAAAAATGAGGAACCGACTACCCAAAGGCATTTTATTTATTTCATGCTTTTTAGTCTGATAGCTGTCATTTTGGTTTTATTTATTTACTGTGTTTAACTCACATTAATAGCAACAAAACCTGCATAGACTCATTTTTCAGTGATACACAGGAGCCTTTTATCAATGTGTTTTTAATAAGATTTAATATGACTCTCTCCAAGTGTCTCTAGAAATGTAACCTATAACGCCTGTAATGCTGTCGTCATACAGCATACATGAGAAATAAAAAACATGCTGATACCCTGTAATACAGTATGTTCAGTACAGCAGCAACCTGGGCAACTGCTGAGTTTATGTGGTCGTAAAATGGATCGAAGTTTAACTCAGTGTTTTATGTTTTCAGCCGGTGGTCTCTTATATCCCCTTCATGGGCCAACATTTGTAAGCTATTACTGAGCGCAGAGACAATTAAAAGTGTAAGTGGTGTACCTTCTGTTTTCAGCTACTTCCAGGACCTTGTTTCCTACTACATGCAGGGTTAAAGATTATATAATATATATAATAGCCCACCCAGNNAAAAAAAAAAAAGGCCAAAAAACATCAGCAAAGCAGGTTCAGCTGCAGGGTGAAATCTACGGTACATCTGCACTAAATCAAGCCTAACCCCCCCACATACATACATATGCAGCAGCACTGGGGACAACCAGTGGACAAGCTTGGAGATTTTTAGACAGACAGGCTCTAATTTAAAACCAGTGGGGTTAGAAAAGGGACCAAAAATAAATATGGCACATCTGGGGCAGCCAAACCACCATCTTGACCTTTCAAATACTGTAGAGATACATCCAAAACACACACAGATAAGCAGGCATGCCACCATATTGTCCCTATTCTGCCCAGTGTGATACAGACAGAGGGCAAAGACACAAAGACACTCTTAAAAAGCTTTAGGTTTTTACACTTCTCTGCACTTTTATATGTTATTTTTTGCCACTATCAGACAGCAAAAAGTCAGATATATTCAAGAGCTGAGCCCTACTACTTTGTATATTTCCTTTGTCCTTTCCATGATAAATTCAAATTAATGCACGTTTCCAGCCTCTACTGTTGTTAGGAGTTGGTTCATCGAAACAAACAGCTGGTGGCACTAATTTTCCAGTCAGGTACCACTGCAGAAGAAGAGGGCGCAACAAGATGACACAATTAAAAGAGCTCAAGTCAAACCTCACAGAACATGATGGAAATATGACATTCATGTTTTTTTTATGCATTAATTTGAGGAAGTTCACAGCCTCCTCATCGCTCCCCAGAGCTCTGATGTTTTCGTCTCATCAGTGGGCGTTTAAGTCACACGCTTCATGTACGTCATGGTTTATTCGTTAAGTCTGTTTCCATTGCACTTTGCCGCATTTTGCTTTTATCGATAAACAAATTTTTCCACCTCAGCTGAGCGTAAAAACCTTTGCAAAGTGAAAATGCGCATAAAAACAGGTGGATGGAAACCCACCTAATGCTGCTGATTGCACACCTACTGTATGAACAATAGTAAATCTCGTCTATTGTGTCCCCAGCTTTAGTCACAAACATGCATGAATGTATGTTGACACACACAGGAACACACACTCTGTCTGTGGTCGGCTCCAGCATTACTCATAGAGGTGAGGTTGTAGGAGCGTGTGAAATCAGCCCTGACAAGGTTTCTCACACACGTGGTATCTTAGTCTCTCAGCCTCAATATTCAGAAGACTTCAATTCCTTCACTTGTCTGGACCGAGAGCCACACCCGGGACAAACAGGTCACTGGTGTTAATCTGCTGTCCAGCCACTTCGGCCCGGAGCCAGTCTGGTTAAACATTGCTGACATTCCAGTGCGGGCAGCTCCTAACTAACATCCAGACACGATACTGTAACTCTGTGGCTGTTAACATGGAGGCACAAAGTGAACAGCAGGAGGATTAAAAGATTAAGACTTTCCCATGGCACCGAAATGCATGTGGTATTCTTTTCTTTTTGGCTGTAGTCCGTTAGAATTTAATGCTTTATTCGCCAAATGTTTTAGGATAGAGGTGAAAAATAATACAAAATTTAACTCTAATGATTAATATTGGAAAACCGAATCAGTGCAGCAGCAAAAAGCGATGTCGTTTAATGAAAAGCACACATTCCCAAGAGCGGTGGGGGTTGGGTTTTTTTTACATTTCCAGATAAATTGAAGAATTACATGCTGAAAAATTTGGCTCACCTTTTAAAACTCCTAATAAAACCCTTCCAATAAACACTGGGTACTCTCAGAAATTCCTTGTCACAAAACCTTAGGTTCAGTACACATAAATGATGGCAAACCTTTCACCTCCATTATATCATCTCAGAGACAAATGTCTCAAAACCTCGTGGCAAGATACGAAAATCTAGTGAGAAAATCTATTTTCTGTAATTTGGGTGAAATGACCCTTTAACATGGGCTGTTTTAATTATGTCGTGCAAAGGGATTTAAAAAAATAATTGAATAAAAAAATTCTTTAATATTGTAACACATTCATACGTATAACTTTACACTAACATTCAAAAATGATTAACTTATTATTACTATTTTATTTGGACACAATCCTGTAGCGTAATAATTGTGAGATATTCAAAAATACAAAAGGGAATAAAGTGAGAGAAGTAAAGAAAAAAGACAAAAAGAAAGAAATATAAAAATAAATAAACTATGTAAACACCCCAATGTTCTCTTATATCCTGCTAATTAATTTCTCACTAAGATGCTCCACCCAAATTATTATTATCCCAAAATTGACTTGCTTTGCTGTGTGACCCTGGCTATCATATTTTCAAAAGAAGCAGTCTCTGTTATTAGTTTAAGCCATTCTTTACACTCTCTGTCTATGTGGGCTCTTATAGTTACGTAGAATGTCACGTAAAGCTGACATTTTGGAGATACTTTGTTCTCATTGAACAGAAACGATAATGAACATATAAAGGAAAGTAAAGCAAGTAAGGAGTTATAATTCATGACGGAAATGTATGCTAAATTATGTGTTACAGCTATATAACAATGAGCAAGATAGATGTAGACAGAGAGAGAGAGAGAGGTTGTGGCAGGGGAATGTGGTCTGGTGGTTTTGGTGAGATGGATGATCTGCAGCTCTGCAGTCCTAGTTATACATTAGATACATTCCAAAGCAGGGGCAGGTCCTCGTGTTTCCTGCCTAAAACCTACAGTAAATGGTCACTGCTGACTTATTTTACCTCGAGGTTCTTCCTCACACTCAAAAACAACCAATGTGATGCTTTTTTTGGACTGTACATGCACCCTGCAAGCTAATTATTTCAGTTATTTAGTTGATAATTAGCTATTTAGTTGGTTACATTAATTTTTCTTCATTTTTTTGCATAACAAACTTGATGGTCTTTTAAATGGACCCCAAACCTCTGGATTTTTGTATTATTCTGGATAAATGAATGCTAGTGTCTTGGTACCTGCAGGTACAGTTTGTTCATCACGCTGCGTCTACCGCCTTGGTTTGGACTGTATTTAAAAGACGTATAAAATGATGACTACATTTGGTCCCCCATATAAAAGTACTTAATTAAGAGTTTTGTGGAAGGGTTTTAGTCACCTGTGATGTCTACATGCTATTTTTACTCCCTGACAAGGACAAGTCCTGTGAGAAACACTGGTGTGTATCTGCAGCTGAAGGTCTGGTTAAAAGTTAATCCAGTTTCAAAGCAGGAACAGGCTCTGTTCCATCTGACATCTACATGTATTCTGGCTGATGAAACAGTAATGGGATAAAGCCACATCAAAGCATCAAATCCTGGTGTAAAGATGAATTACATCTTAATCTTACCTTCCAATTGCATCCATTTCTTTGCACCTTTGAAGTCATGCTGTTATTTTTCTATTCAGCCTTATTTAACTATGAATTCCCTTGAGATCAAAGTACGTAAACAGTTGTTAGTTAATAAGGATGTTGGATGGATAAAGATGGTTTCTTTTTTTAGCCTTTTAAAAACCAGGCGTCCGGCATAAATACAGCAGCAATATTATTGTTTATACACATAGATATCTACGAAATAACTACATCATAATGCCGATTTGTAAAAGGTCTGAATTCATGCTTTGTCAGGTCTGTCTGCAAGACGACAAACAAACAACTTTTAAAATGCTTGTTTTCTGATTGGAGCTCAGGGCTCTCCAGAATCGCAGACTCCACCTTTAAAAGTGAAGCATGGTTTGAAAATACGAACAAAAAAGCATAAATCTGACCCATCTTATTTGTCCTAGTACGTACAGTAAGCTAAGCAGCTACACAAGGTTATGTTAGAATGAAATAATAGCCATCAAATGCATATTATAGACCTTTAAACATGGTTCTCATTTTAAAACAAACATGAAAAAGTGAGCCAAGACAGAGCTTTCAACCAACTCATGAAGCTAACGTTACTGTAGCTTAATGAGCCAGCCGGCATTTTAACTGTCAAAAATAGTCGCCAGCTTAAAATGAGAAGCCTGCTTTTGTCTTTTTGTGTTAGTGTCTGAAATAAAGGACCCATTGTTTCAAAAATTACAAGGAATTTCAAGTAAATCTGTCTGTATTATCATACTAAACTGCATTACTGCAATTTGGGGTTGGAAAAGGGTAAATTTCTTTACATTTAATGAACAGTTCAGGCTGTTAATGTGACTCCAGTTTGGCTTTAGAGGCTCGGGCAGAGTTGTTGGGGTAGAGGGAGGAGATGGGTAGATAAGTATGCAGGGTGAGAAGTCACGCTATGTGAGAGGTTAGGGCGAACGGTTAGCAAAGGTGAAAGGTCAAACTTTGAGGAATGTGTCATATTTAGAAAACCAAGAACGACAGAGGCAGAGAGGCGGAGAGAGGGTATTTCCCCTCAGGCTGCCATGACCTCACTCAGTAAAGATGCAGTTACCTTGTGCAGGTAAGTGTGTGAGAAACAAGAGACTTTGTTGACGTATGTGTTGTTAGTGCACGTGAACAGGTGTGTGTTTGAGAGCAGGGTGGGGGTTTCTTTTTTCTGCAGGTGGGTGTGTGTCTGTTCTCTAATTTAAAGGCAGTAAAGTAGAGATAGTGGTGTGTGTGTGTGTGTGTGTGTTTTAAAGCGTCTTTAAACGTGAGAACCAACAGTGAGTGTGTTTGTTTTGGGGAATGTAAGTGTCACAGCTACGCAATTAGCTTTTCTGAATTCAAATTATAGGAACCTGCTTTACAGCATGCAGCAGACAAATATTTAATTTTGTCATTTTGTCTTGAACAAAGTATTATATTAACTTTTCACACTTTGAGGACAACATGGCACAAATTTAGAGATGATATTGGGGCAAAGATGGCTCTGTAGAATAACCACACTATGGAAAATAACCACTATTCATGAGAAAACAACGGTAGGGATACAAACAGGTGACAAATTAAAGAAAAAACCTGAATAAGTGGGTGAAGAAACAAACGCAGATGCCTCCATATAGGGCACAAGGGGTCACTGACTCATATGCTATAACCTTACTAAGGGAATTTCTTTTGTCATCCATCTGTATGAGAGAGCTCTGTTTCTGAACCGCCTTTAATTTGTCATTCTCTACTGTTTTGTTTACTTCCTGCGAGCTTTTGTTAGCAAATCACATGAGCGGTAGGCAGGCGTGGGTTTAAAATGGGCCAAAAAGGAACAAAAAAAAAAGACTCAGGAAACACTTAAGAGTGTGATGATCACTGAGTTTTAGGCAACTGATCTCACAGAAATATGTGAAACAACCACAACCTCTTAACACCGTCACGTAATTACGTGCCACCACCACACATTGAGGTCGTGGTCATTTCACGTACTTCCAAGACAAAGGGCACGTGGGAGAACAAGAAAGCCTTTCTATCACGTGGTTAACGTCATGAAACGGTCGCAGTTTGGTTAGGTTTAGGCACCAAAACTACTTGGTTAGGTTTAGGAAAAGATTCACTTGGGGAGGGATATTTGACATTATGTTTCACACGGGACACGAACTCCGGTCTCTGGCCTTCAAGTCCTGTGTTTGACCCATCCATCTGCCCCATCCACCTCCATGGGTTGACAGTCACGCTCTTTATAATACTGACATAAGAAAAAAAACGTGGTGCTGACACCAATGATTCTTCCAATTGAAATACATTAATGTGAAAGTCGTGCTGACTATACATAATTTTAACACATTTCGTGCCAACACCACATAATGCAGTGTTAAGAGGCCGTGGTCATTTCATGTATTTTTGTGAGCTCAGTCTGGTTTTAGGTCACTGAAAACAGACCTTTTTGAAAACTCCTTCCAGGGTGAAGATTTTCAGACTATAAATAAATAAATAATTAGCTACTTTTTAAAGTTACTTCCGCCAAAGGAAAATAAGCTCATACACACCATGGATGTATTATATTATCTGGATACCGGATCCCAAGATGGCGCCTAATCAATCCAATAAAATTGCTCGCCTGGCGCATACGCTAAAAAAGTTTCTAGCTTCTGGGTTTAGTTCCGGGGTATGCGGCCCACTGAATATGCACAGTAGTGTTACTCCCATCATGCCTCTGGCCCAGCCCGCCTATGAGAACGCGCGAAGCGACAGCGGTGACGTCATTCAGAAAGAAAATAACTTTTCTGGGCTTTGGAAAAGTTTTACAAAGATTAAACGTCTGTGGCTTAAAAATATACAATACAGAGAGTAATAACTGACCATCTTTATAGCTGGAGGTGTCCTGTCAACAGTTTTACAGACGTCTCTTTTACAGTGGTGGTCTATGGGGAAAATACTTTTTGGGCCGCAGGGGATTTTTCGTTGCAATACCGCGAGTGGCCACTGGAAAAAATTGGAAGCAAAGCTGAGCGGCAGCACCGTATCCAGTTCTAATAATACATTCATGCTACACACGCTCAGAATATTCTTCTGTGGTGTTTGACATATCGTTGACGTAGACTTTATCGCCGCCTACTGGCCCGGCATGCTTGTTTGAGCGTTTGGAATCATTTTTGCGTTCTCGTGTTGACGGAGATATTTTGGAAAACGAACTTCATGTGGACAGAATTACTTTTTTAAACGGAGAAAATCTATGTATACAACATGAGTCCAGGACAATAAAACCAAAGACTAAGACCCAACTTGAGTAACACTGCCCTACATTTTAGACAGTGATGCTTAAAGCTGATGATTTTTGTCATTATTTGTTATTATAAAACTACCTACAAAGCCATAAACTGCAAAGCAACTAGATGTTAAAAATGAGAGTCATACAGCACAATCCATCCAATATTTCTGGGGCGACAGAAATTAAATTATGTTAAATTATGTCAAAAGGAAAAAAATAAAGCATATCCGGTGAAATCAGTGATTTGTGAGGGCGGACAGGCAGTTTTAAGCAATGTTAGGAAGATTTATCAACTCTCTGACTGTGGTCTGGGAATACTCAGACTAATAATATACAGAATAAAGTCAAAGCCTGAAGCTGTAAACATCACACACATGCCTTGAAATGCTAAGCAGAAGCAAATTAAGGATAAAGAGACAGGAAACAGCACTGAGGGGCCTCGGTAGTCCTGTAACACCTGTGAGGATGAGTGTGTGTGGACTCTTTTGTTTTGGTGTTACAGGTGTTAAATATCCAACCTGAGCTCCACATTGCTTCGGGGACTTTGAAATGGATCCACAAATCGTGTGAGATGTATTTCCACACCTAATGTCTATGGAGATTTTATCATGTGCAGTATATTTTTGGATTTCAGGTGCTGATATACATTATTTTGTGTGTATTTGTGTGTGAAAGTGTGTCCCAGCATCCTGTGTACCCTCCCCCCCTCCCCCCGGAGGCCCAGTATTTCATCCTGACAGACAAAACACTGAGTGTCTCGTGATCAAAGAGCGGAGGAATGCTGTCGGAGGATCACACGCAGCCTCGGTGTATCACATAATCACAGACAGACAGCGAGAGCAGGGATGCAGGAGGCCTCAATTCAAACGCTGCAGCCCCGTAGGTTACACTGCAGCCGGGGGCAGCACGATTACACGGCTATTGATGGTTAATGTGGGAGTGGCAGGCAGGGACGAGCAGCATGAAAGGAGCTATAAGGTGCTGGACTTTAGCCTCCTGGTTTAAGTTCAGAAAACGTACATTTCACACAAAGTTTAAAAGTGGTGGAGGAAGTACTCAGATCTTTTACTTATGTAAAAGTACCAATACTAGAGTGTAGAAATACTCTGTTTACAAGTAAAAGTCATGCATCAAAATATACGTAAATACTTAAAAATAATAAAAATATGTATAAGTAAAAGTACTCATTTTGCAGAACAGCACATTTCAGAATAATGTATTAATGCATTCATGTGCACATAACTTTAACATTGCAGCTGGTAAATGTGGGAATAAATTTCATTCATGTAGATGTTGCCATATTGTTGACTGAAAGTTGTCCGACATAGCAACAGCAACCAGGGGGACGGCAGTGCTTCGGATTGGTCAATTCTAATGAATATTGTCAATGAAATTCATTGATAATGGGGCTCTGTGCATGCTGGGGTGATTGAAGACAAATTTGGGGCTTGTTTTCTGTCACAAACCCCGACATTTAGCCCGGAGAACACACCAATCAATCTTGTTTTGGCGTAAAGTTTAGGGTTTTAAGAGGTTTTAGTTGCTTAAAGCAGCTATATGGAACTTTTCATTTTGTGTTGTTTTTGGCGGTCCCTGTGGACAAAGGCGGTAGTGTTTCATCTAACGTTAGGTTACATGTTCCCTCCGCTTCACTCCCCGCTGCAAGAGCAGGCGGCAGCTCCGGAGACGGACCTGGGATCAATAAAGTATTATTGATATAATAATATCATCATTTATTTGTTGATTATGCTTTGTATCTGAATCTGGAAAGTAATGATCGTGACAGGAGACGGGACGCAAACTCAACGTCGGACATTTTGTACACCCAGACCATCCTGCTAAGAAGTTTTGTGGTGGCCCAACAACGTCACGCTACTTCTGCGTTTGCTTTAAGAGACAAAATTAATTATTCACATGACCACAAAAGGTTGCATGCCTGAAAAACCAAAACATAGATCGTTTTAAGTTTTTTAAACCTTTAAGCCATTTTTATTAGGGTGTGGAAATGTAAGCC
>NTHP01000515.1:293752-318745 GCA_003416845.1 Oplegnathus fasciatus | reverse complement strand
CTTTGGTTTATGACCTGTAGAACTAATGACATTCCCATCATCCTCAGATGTACTGCTAATTAACAGGTGTTATCATGCTTACACACTAAACTAACATTGTATATGTGCTTAGCATCAGCATTATCATTGTGAGTGTGTTAGCATTTGAAGAGCAGCCTCACAGAGCCTTTTGTTCCGTTGATGGCAGGTCTCTACACTTAGGTCAGTATCTAACGTTTGCAGGTGCTACTCATTGTATCACAGTCATACATGGTTTTGCATGTCTGCGGTGAGGCTTGCTGCATTCGTCCTTCTTTATATAGTTAAATGAGCTAGTGTAGCAAGCTATAAATAGGGAGAGTGAAAGGGAAACTACACTGGTGTGGGCCTGTAAACTGTACTGCCTCTGCTGATACCGCCCACTGTGATAAGCTACCTTAGACAAACAATAAAGAGATCGAGTGTGTGCTCATATCAAGCCCCTGCATGCACATCAGTCTGGAGGAAATGTGTAGAAAGGATAGATGTAAAAAAAATAAAGTGAAGGTTACAATTTAGGGCACACAGATTACTAAATCCACCCCTGGCAGGGAGGTGGTGCAGGTTAAATTCAACTCACCTCAGCAAACTAACTTTGTAGGCTGACATGACTGTTTATATCCAGCTCAAAAAGCACATTATAGCAAGTATTTCCAGACTGGTGGGAGTTTTATGAGCACAGGGTCATTTGGAGGAAATTGCCCTTTCATAGAAAAATAATATTTTTTTCGCTGAATACTGAATTGAATTACTTTCAAATCTAACCGGATGAGGGGGAAGCAGCTGGCCTGAACTCACACAGTCTAAAGGAACTGTTTTGCAGCAGCAGCAGCACAATAACAGAATTGTGAGAGATACGGAGTCACCAGCCAAACACACACACACACACACACAGTTTAATTCAATTCAAACTGATTTATTGGCGTGATAAGATTTTCTTACTCTGCCAACACAATCTCTCTCCCTCCCGCTCACTGTCTCCCCTTCCTAAACAGACTTGAACTGAAGTCAGTTTTAAACGATAATCTTAAATCAAAGTTTTCACATAAATAAATAAACAGACATATGAGCTCTTGGTTTATTGTTTAACTTGAGATTTTTGGGATGAAACTAATGCATCTGTTTTCTTTGTATATATCTCGTCGTCTGTCTTATTTCCATCTGTTGTTTCGATCTGAGGTGTGTCAGCGTGCATTCAGTCGACATTTGTGTGTATGCTATTTTGCTGACAGTAAAGTCAGTGTATCGCTGCCTGGTGAAGGCTGTGTGAATGGTGAATGTGTGTCATTTACAGTGAACTCTAACCCTGGCTGGTCGGTATCTGTGGCTGAGATTGTCCGCCTGGATAAGGACAGGATCCAAGATAAGAGCAAACAAACACACACTGTACAGCGTGACATACACACAAGAAGAGGAGCGTCCCACCCTGATACAGATCTGTGTTTTCCTTTGAACCTCCCACAAACTGAGCAGAAAAAAAGACTTTGCTTTTACAGAGTTCACTTTACCTCTTGATACACTGTTCCTGACTGACGAGTATAAGAACGGTCACATTAGTGTTTTCATAAATGTGGCCGCAGACCTGCAGATACATTTGAAAACACATCCTTTCCCGCGTTGGGCCTTTAATTCACACCGAGCTGACATTTTCCACCGCCGACAATTGAGGTTTTGAAAAACAATCTCCTGCGGGTGAATGTGAAAAACACCAGTCTCGTGTTGTAGAGCGGATAAAGAAACCTGTGCTTTAAAAATGCTGAAACTGTCAACCCTTCCAGATGTTTTCGAGCACTTTTGCAGAGCAGCACAGCTGAGAGGACAACTCTCTCTGTGATCACTGGCCGATCACACAAGACAGCAGGTCTGTTCAAGAAGCAGGTTTACTGGGTTACTGGGAGTAAAACCAAAATCACCTCAACTATGAAACATGGACTGATGTCAAAACACCTGCTCTGACTTTTAACCCATTAGAGCTGCTTCTTGAAAGCAGCACCTGTTGTTGTCATTCACCTGTATTTATGTTTCTGTTGTTGAATGCAATTTGATCCCTGTTAGCCTTTGTTATTATTACTTTAGTTAGGGGTACATTCTTTCCACAATCTCATCCCCCCTTGGCACAAGAGAGACATCAATACACAGGTAAAACAATTAGGAATACAAAACATCTGAAGAGATTACAAAAAAAGAAGAGCCTTTGTTAACCTTTGTCCCACAAATTGTTTATACACTACTAATTTGCAACAGCAAATACGTTATTTTATCAACATAATGAGAAAATGTTAATAAATGTATTTGCCAAGTCGTAGAATGTTAAAGCACTTGGTTATGGTTTGGGAAAGATCCTGTTTTTAGCTTCATATTGAAAGAGTCAGCAGTGACTTGAAGCACAAGACAGGACATGTTACTTTACCAACATTTAACCAAAACCACAATCTTTCCCTAAACCTTTTCTTACCAAAATGTAATTGAAAAAGCAAATTTAAACATAATTTTTGCTTTGTCAACAGCTAGAATCTACTGCAGTCAAACTGTATACTCCTGCGGACGTTCAGCAACAGGAAGATGTGTCAGTTACAACATCTGTATGTTTGGCTATACTGAAACACGAAATAAGTGAGGTTTAGTCTGCTGACACCAAGTGGTGCCAAGACATGTTTGTCAAAACACTCCTTACTAACCCAAAAGAGCAGAATAATGATGAACATTTCTTAATTATTTTGGCCCTTAAATGTGGATGGCAAACTGACAAAGTGGAAAGAGATCGTTTTGCACATGGACCGTCTCTTCATTGCCTAAAAGTAGTGATTTCTGTTTGCGTTCATGCGGCGTCACAGGATATAGTGACAGGAAAGATGTACTGCATATTTGTTTATTTCTGTATTTGGCTGGTTGTTACCTACATTTTTAAAGAGATATGATAAACAGAAAAAGGACAACAACAACAGATATGAATCATTAACCAGTCAAACACAACAAAAAACTGTCACCCAGAGACTCCTCAGAGGCGACGTGGGGCTCAGCTGGCGTTAGCTGCACTGCTCGCCATGTTGGGACATGTTAGAAGCCAAAAAAATGAAGGAAATCAATGGGACACGTCTGTTGTTGGGTCTCTAATCCGTCGGCTGGTGTCCTGTTTCTGCAACAGGCAGCTGATGATGGGGGAGCTTTGTCTGTCAGACCTGCATCTGACCGAGGAGTTAATCCTTCACAATCCACAAAGATTACAGTGCTATACTGGCTGATATAATTCATCTCTCTGTTACTGCCTCCACTGTCTTTGAGTCTCTTTGTCTCTGAGTCTGTTTGTACAATGTAGGGGATGGACAACATTATAAAAAAAAAGCCTGGTAGTATATCAAATAATAGCCTAAATTTTCTTTGAAAGCTGTGATGGGTCCTGAGCTGTGTGTAAACTCATCCAATGAGTGTTTCTGTAGCTGGGGGCTGCAGGTTTTGCAACACCATTATATGTCTTTACAGAAGCTGTAAATGATGCTGAAAATACAATAATGTGAAGCTCTCAGCTTAAACTTTTATGTTTGAAATCTGTGGCTTTGAGGCCATAAATCTTTGTGGTTTTCTGAAGTTTATCCTTGTTGCTCATGCGGCAACTTATAAACACTGCTCCTCTTTGTAGTCTGTCTGTGTTTGACATGTGTTTTTATGATTTTCACTATTGTTTTCTTTGCCACATTTGTTTTTAATTTTCAAGACCAATGCAGTTCAGGAAGATACTGTTTGGTGTCTTTAGGACATTCTTCCTCTTGCTCACTGTTTTCTTTCTTAGTGGTTTTAAAGTTTTTGCACACTGTTTGATGACACAACATATTTGATATGTTATATGATGCTTATACTGAGTGAATAATTTAAACCCAAAGCACCATGTTTTTATGGCTCAAAGTATACTCTATATTCTAAAAATGTTATGCATAATTTTGAACACGTTTCTACAAACTTTTGTCTGGCATATGCAGTATCTTTTGGAAGTGTCTGAAAGTTTGCTTTGAATCAGAATCAGAATCAGAATCAGAATCACATTTATTGCCAAGCAGGTTTGCACATACAAGGAATTTGGCTTGATGTATTGGTGCATGACATATAAACATAGTAATTAGATAATATAAGAAAGGAAAAGGTGACAGCAAATACTGCGAGTCAGAAGCATAGCTTTAATATATAAAAATAGACAATAAAAATAGGAAAAAATATTATAAAATAAAATAAAGATAAAGACAAATTTCATTGATTAAATTTTTTCCAGCAGACACAGCAACATTAGTGTTGATTTGGAGTTTTTCTCTGTGGCCAACCAACTAATGTAAGTCCAATATTTACTCTCTTTTTGCTCCGTTTTTGGTCTCCACCACCTCCTGAGGGAAATATCTGGCTCTTTAGCTGCTAAATGCTCCACTGTGTTCACCAGCTAGTCGCTAACTTTGTCTGTCTGTGCTAAGAAGGTGGTTTACAGTGGGTTTATGAGAGTTTTTTCACTGAAAACAGCCAAAAACAACTCTATGAGAGCAGTAAGAGTGAACCAAAACAGTAAAGTTGTGTAAAGCCAAAACAATGAGCTGAAATACACTAAAAAGCTCCATAGAGATGAGGGAAACTGCAGAGTTGCTGATGATTATCTGTGGATTTATGCCTACAAGCGACCCCTCTCACATTACACATAATCATTTGATCCGTTATTAATATAAAAATATTGATTGGTGCAGCTTTAAAATCGTTTTGGGAGCTTGAACAATGTTTCTTACAGTACAGTTTTTGATGACATCCAGCTCTTTTTCCTGTGGAGGTTTAATGCACCTATTATAAGTCGCTTTGGACAAAAACGTCTGCTAAACGACTGTAATGTCACATATCTCGATACTCACATATCCAAGAATATTGACTCTCAGACAAAAGTTAAATTATTCGCCCAAGATTAAAACTTTGTTACTTTGTCCATCCTGTGTGCGTGCATCTTTCTTTCTGCAACACTGACATTTGCCTTTTATGTAAACATGTTTTATCTCAACAAGTTAGACTTTCTCCCACACTCTTCCCCCATTTCCTCCTCTGTGTTTGGCAGGTAAGCCTCCACCCTGTTTGTATTCTCTTTAACACAATAAGCGGTTGATTAGAGGACTGCAGGAAGGGGAAGATTAAGAGAGATGCACGAAGAGGAAGAGAGGTATGATAAGCAGATGGTGATGATGTTTGTTTACTGGAAGAGCAGTATGAAACCAGATGTTTGATAGTGAGGAGATGGTTGAGGGATATCCAGAAATTCAGATCCAGGATTATTCAGAAAGGAGCTACATTGTCTTTAATGGTCAGTGAGCAGCAACACAGGGGAAGTTGGGGGTTTAGTGCCTTGCACAAGAGCACCTCAAGAGACCTCAAGACTGGACCAAAAAGGACGTGAATCAGTGAAAAACTACAGATGTTAATCCTGTTAATCCTCCATCCTTTATTTGAACGGATTCTGTTTTACTGCTCCAAAATGGTCTAAATGCTGTTTAGAGGCTTTACTAATGAGTCAAGAATTTCATTTTGAGGGAAAAAGAGTATTTTTCTTGCATCTAAACTATATTGAGTATATGGTGTCTGAAACCTCAGTCAAACAGTATTAAGTATTTTCAAACTTTAAATGGTTGAACATTAGTGTTCTGAAATAATGGTAAAACATTAAAGGAATAGTTCAGTGTTTTGGGAAATGTGCTTATTTGCTTTTTGCAGAGAGTTAGATGAGAGGATCAAAATCACTCTAAGTCAATCAATCAATCAATCAGACTCGATTTGTTTAGCACTTTTCATACAAACAAAATGTAGCACAAAGTGCTTCACACAATAAAACAATACCCACCCACCCACTCACCGCCCCCATCCACCGCATCCAGACACAAGCAAGCAAAGACTGTAACTAATAAAATTAATAAAGCACACAATAATAACAGCATTCAATAAAAACAGGAACTGAGGAAACGCTATCATATGGAGTGAGGAAACACCGGAACTCCAAACAGGAGATACAAGTATAGATATAGAGAGATATAAGTAAAACCAGAAATAAGAGGTAGGGTATGAAAAAGAAAACAATCCATAAAATAAATAAAACAAAAAATATAAATATCAATAAATAAATAAAAGGATATACCAAGTCTTAGCTTAGCTTAGCATAAAGACTAGAAACGGGGGGAAACAGTAAGCCTAGCTCTGACCGACAGTGCAGCACATAACTCTCTGTTAAACCACAAATTTGACGTTTTTACACTTAGTTTTTTGTACGGATTAAACAAATGAAATATATTGTGTTAATCGGTGAACTTTAGAGGTGCTGGTAGGCAGATTATTTTATATTTGGACAGAGCAAGGCTAGCTGTTGCCCCCCGTTTCCAGTCTTTATGCTAAGCTAACTGGCAGCTGGCTGTACAGATATGAGAGTGATATCAATCTTCTCATCTAACTCTCTGCAAAAAAGAAATAAGAAATAAATGTATTTTCTAAAATATCAAATTATTCCTTCAATATACAGCCAAGAATATAAAATAGAATAAATTACATTCAATCACCAAATTCAAAGATCAAAATTGTCTAAAACCTTGATCAAAAGAAATATCAGTATTTGTTTTAAAATCTTCTTGAGAAACAATAAAGTTTCTGCACTGAACCAACCTGAACTTTGACTTTTATTTAGAGTTGAGGCAATAAAACAGGGAGTGTGTGTATGTGTGTGTGTGTGTGTGTGTGTGTGTGTAGTTTTAGCTGTGTGGTAAGGTTGTGTGGAGGTGAACCATATACAATAACGTGTGTGCTTTTACCCCCAAATGATTTAGTGGCTGCAGTTATGGGTTTTAAACTGACTCAGGGTATGTGTGTGCACATGTGTGTGTGTGTGTGTGTTTACTTGTACAACTATCTTTGTGAGAACCAATTTGAGTTTTAGGGAGTGAGGACATTTTTGGAAAGTGAGGACATTTTGGCCGGTCCTTGCTCTGGGACAGACCTTCAAAGGGCTGTTTGAGGGTTAAGACTTGGTTTTAGGGTCCAGGTTAGAATTAGGTTTAGGTTAGGTTTAGGGTAAGGGTTGGGGTTAGGCATTTAGTTGTGATGGTTAGGGTAAGGGGCTAGGGAATGCATTATGTCAGTGAAAGTCCTCACAAGTATAGAAGTACAAATGTGTGTGCCCCATCCCAGTAGTTATGAATCTCCATGCTTTGGTGCATTTTTCCTACTGAGAAACATTTATGACATCTGTTTATTTATATCTTATAACACACAAACGAATACAAATGAAGAAATACAGACACACTTTGAGAAGGGGAAAATGATTAAAGAGAGAATAAAGCCCCTGTTTTTCGCTTCAGTGCTGTTAAATCTTGTTAGCTAATGCCGACTCTCTCTCTCTGTCGAGGAATTACTGTCAGTAAATCATGACTGTCTGAAGAAAACCTCCCCTCAGCCCGAGCTTGGTGGATTATTCTCACTCTTTTGCATTGCCAAACTACATTTTTAGATGAAACTAATTCCAATTTTTCTTCAATATATCACATAAAACATCCAGTATCTGCAAAACACTCACTGCAAACAGTGTCTTCTTCATTGTGAATTGATGTGATGTGAGTTTGACATAACTACTAGTGCTCATGCATTCATCTTGACTAACATAATAAGCTCTGATTTGGCTTTGTGGAATGTATGTATTCCTGATTTTTATAAGCTGCTTTCTGGTTTAAGCCCCACGTTTAGACATTCATATATCATATTCTGGTGACAGAAACCCACGTAAGCCCTTTTTAAAACTTTGTAAAACAGCCCAAAAATCAGCCTTTAAACAGTCCAACCCTCCTCCTAATGACAGGTGAAGTAACAGAACAACAACATAAAAGGGGTCAAAAGTACAAAGACTTTGTACAAAGTGAAACCATTAACTTCAGATAACAGCCATGCTATAGTGAAAGGTCTAATTCTGAAAGACTGACATGACACAAGAGAAAGAAAGAAAATAAGAGGGGAAAAAGGAAAAAGAGGAGAAAAATGTTCCCACACTGGAATATGTTTTCTCAAGTTTTACGACAGTTTTCCTTCCTGCTGGTTTGGCTTGTGTGTGTGTTTGTGAGTGTGTATTTACTGTAGTGTTAGCCCACCCTGGCCTAACCTCGCCAATAGCTGTTAATGAGTAACCATAAAACCTCAGAGGGAAAACACATTAACATTCCTTCTTCTTTTTTTTAATTTACTTTTCTAACTTTTAAAACGTTATCTTGGGCTCACTCTCTAATCCCCATCCTACTGAGTTCAAGCAAATCCTAAACAAACATTTTTAAGAAATATTTGCACATTGAGACCCATTTTATTTACCATTAATTCTGACCTCTGTAACTTTCTGTCTTGAAACATACTGATAAATAGTTGTCCATAACTATTGGATGGATGAAGTTTGGTACAAACACACATATTGTCCCCAAAAGACAAATTTAAACTCCCGAATTTTAATTCCCGAATTAATGCTAGCAATGCTAACATAAGTATACAAACATGCTAAATGTTGCATAAACCTTGCTAGGTGCAAGGTGTTATTGGTGTTATTTACTTGATCATGACCAGTGGCTAATGTTAGCTAATGTTAGCAAACTTTAGAGAGACTTTATGACTCTTTTCTACTCATGCTACTATTACATTAAAACTTAGCATTCACCATTATCCTGTAATTGTCATCTTCAGTTACATAATGCTCACTGTGACATTAAAAATTAGTTACATGCTAAATGTTAACTCGTTAAGTGTAGCATACATGCTAACTTTAGCATGTTAGAATGCTAATAAGTCCTCTATACTTGATTAAAAGCCAGTTTGGACCACTAGCTTATGCTAGCTAATGTTAGGTAATGTTAGCAAACTTTAGAGAAACTTATTTTCTACTCGCGCTACTATAACATTAAAATTTATCACTATTATCCCGTAATTGTTGGCTAAAGTTACATACAGTAACCTCACTTTAAAATTAAAAATTAGTTATATGCTAAACATTAGGATGTAAGTATAAATATAACTACATGCTAACTTTAGCATGCTAGAATGCTAATAAGTCCTCTATACTTGATTAAAAGCCTGTTTAGACCACTAGCTTATGCGGCTAATGTTAGCTAATGTTAGCAAACTTTAGAGAGACTTATTTTCTACTCGTGCTACTATTACATTAAAGTTTATCACTATTATCCCGTAATTGTTGGCTAAAGTTACATGACCTCACTTTAAAGTTAAAAATTAGCTACCCGCTAGGCGTTAGGATGTAAGTGTACATATACATGCTAACTTTAGCATGCTAGAATGCTAATAAGTCCTCTATACTTGGTTGAAAGCCAGTTTGAACTTGAAATGTTGTACTTTTTTGATGTAATGAATATAAATATAAAATAATAAGCATTTGTTAGTATTGAAAGATATACAGTAAAATGCTAATAACCTAAAAGTGACCTAAATGTTAGCTCGTTAACACGCTAACTGTGAGCAGATTGAAGCTGCCAACGGCTTATTTTTTCATGCTGACAGACTTTATTTTAAGCAGGCCAGAAAATAAGAACTATTTAACTAATTGGCTGGATTTTAAAGTTCTTTTCAAGTGTAAAAACCTCCATTCAGACAATCATGGGACACTTGAAATCTCCTGTGAAACTGAGGATATGTAAGAATAAATTAATGTGAATTGCTTTCCATCAGAAATAAATGGTATATCAGTGTCTCCCAACCAAGGAGTCCCAAAAATATGTAAATCTGAGGCATCACAAGATGATTAAAAGGATAGTAAAGAAAATAAAATGCTACTTTCTTCTTGTTTTTCCTCAAAGTTTTGCCTTTTTCTTGAAATACTGGATACTTTTACCTCTTAAAAATAATATTAAAATAAAAATAATTAAAATAAAACAATTTAAGGGGGAAAGAACCCTCTAACTGTCCACAATAAGACCATAATGTAAGTTGAGCGGTGACAAGTTGACACTGCATATCATATGTATTTTATCAGAGGTAGATGGCACTACTAACAGATCTGATTTTTAATAAAACTTTAATATTTTCCCATATATCAGCCATCAGGGCAGTCATCTAACAAAAACTCAAGAGGAGATGATAACAGTGAAGTCTTCTGTGTATTTACGTGACTTTAGACTAACTCCGGCTGTTTTCCTGATGAGGTCTTTAATCTGACATCAGTTATCACCGGCTCTGACCCAGTTGTGTTAATGAGTCTCTATTAGAGCCAAAGAGAAAACACAGGAACATTCCTCTCTATCCACATTTATTCTCTCTCCCTCTGCCTTCTTTGTTTCCCCTCCTCTCCCTCCGCCTGTGTTTGTCTTTCCCAGCAGACAGGAAGTGGACCCCATGACCAGTTATTCTCTCTTTCGCTGTCAATCATTTACTGCCTCCCCCTTTAGCCGAACCAATCACATGAGAGGAGGATGAACTCTTGCTCATACTGTACAGGCGCTCAGGTGGTGGTTATATAGGTTTATGTCCAGTTTATCACTGGAAAAGGTAATTAATTAATTCCATAAGTGATGTTTTTACTGTTATTAGCAACTGCATCCTCCTCTCTTTTGGTCAAAAGTCAGAAAAAGTCTGTTTTTACTTGTTGTTTTTGAATGTTTTCAGCATAAATTACAGAATAAAATCAAAGTAAAAGATAATCTAAACTAGCCTGTGGTAAAGAAAGTCCCTTCAGTGGTGGTGGGATCCAGTGTGGTTGGGGAGATTTAACTTCAAAATCATTTTATGTTAACAAAAGTGACATATAATTATCTGACTTTATATTTTCTATCATTCATGTCAATTAAAAATGAAAGTTGTGTTGGATCATGCAATAAATTACCACAAAAAGAGGTCAGAGAGTAACTCTAAGGCATCACAAGATGGTTAAAGGGATAGAAAAATAAAAAGAACATTTATGTTACACATAATTGTGCTTAATTTTTCTGACTTTTGCTTTTTTTCTTGTGAAATACTGAGTACTTCTACTACTTTCACCTCTTTGGGCCTCTAAAAATGCTTTAACTGAAACAATCCTAGAGGGAAAATCACTTTTTGGTTGTACCGATCACTGCTTATGTCCACACTGAGACTATGACATTTGATGAGGGGGTCACATCGCTTCATTTTAAGGGGTCACAAGCTGAAATCATTGGGAATCACTGCTCTAAACCAAGACTGTACAAAGAAAAAGTCCAGATAAATAAAACAGGGTCAGACTGATACCTGGGGATGAAAGTAGTCCTTTATTAAAAAGGTCATATAATTTCATGATGTTTCATGATGGCCTACGATACTTCACCAGATTAAGAATGATCTAATTTACTGCTGTGCAGGCTTCAAGAGTTCTCGTGCTGCAGATTCAGCTCAGCTGATTGAATTGATCAGTGATTATATTAGTCAATCTGTACTGTACTGACACTAACAAGGTTTGTTGGCCCAGATTGACGTCAAACTTCCAAATTTGATCTCCGTTCTGTCTCCGGTGTCCGGTGTTAGGTTGTTGCAGACAACTTAAGTATTGAAAGTTTCATTATGCCAAATGTGGGGTCAGTAAGAGAAGCATAATGTAGCTAATTCAATATATTTGGTGCAGCCAAAATATAGCTTCTCACTCGATCAGGGTGTTGTAAATGAGAGGCTGACCGTAAGTAGCCGTTTATTTTTTGGTACCTACTATTACTACTTCTTCTGGTGGCCACACAAACACAGTGACTCACAGGAGGACTTCCCTGCACTAATATTACACACTAACAGAGTGAATGCTTTGGCTGGATGCCCCGTGAGATCACTGTCACTATGATAGCTGACACAGGTGTGAGTGTGTAAATCAGTCAGCCCTCCACTGCTGATGGACCAAGTTATTTAAAGCGTTACTCACTCCACCCTTTATGTCTATACACAGTGGACACAGTACATCTATAACAAAACAGCTCAGTGATTCCCTGGCTCAGATTCAACGCAGTGTAATATTATGTGTTAAAAAAGTTTAATAAAGTCAGTGATTTCCAACAAAATGTTGTACATTTCACAGAAACTCTTAGTTCAGGTAATAAAGTTTTTATCAATAAAGAGATCAGGGGATAAATACAGGTTGAAAGTGCTGAATAAGTAAAAACAGAAATTTCAGGATGTGTCTAAAGATGCAAAAGAAAGATGAATAATTTGTATTTTACACTCAGTTGTCAGTTTATGAGGTACAGTGAGAATTGTATTGCTTTATATTTGGTTTCTAATGTTAAGTCTCATTGATATAAATGGACAGAAATGAACATAAAGTTGAATCAACACCTCTCTAAAATAGTCTCATTAAAAACTGAACATTATAACCTTCATGAAAGTTGGATTTATTGCAGTGCTGTTGTGTTAGCCTGTGTTGGTTTTAGCTAGGTGTACAGCCTTTGGAAAAGTAATTAACATTATTTATTGTTTATTCTTTATTTAAATCATGTTCTTGGGTCCATCTGGACAGAAACAGAGCTAATGGTACTGGACAGCATGCTGATGCTCACTAAAGATGCCATTTGATAAAACAAAACAAAACAGAGAGGTAGAGAGGCCTATTAGCGATACCAATATTTATGGAACAACAGCACCAACACCCAATAATTTTTGCAACTCTTTAGTTTGATTATTTAAGACTATTTTTATGCCAAATGTGCTGAATACTGCTTAATATTCAGTGTTTTCTTGGCAGGATGGAAAAGTAACTAAGTGCTAAACATTAACATTAATGGCTAAAATCTAACATGCTCACGATGCTAACATGCTGATGTTTAGTAGGTATAATGTGTTAGTGTAGCGTGTTAGCATGCTAGCATTATTATATTATTTTATATTATATAGCACTAAACACAAAGAACAGCTGAGGCTGATGGGAATGTCATTAGGTTTGCAGGTATTTGGACATAAACTAAAGAATTGGACAAATTATAATTTTGACCTGATGATGGCGCTAGAGGAAAAGTCAGAGGATCACCAAAGTTATTAGAATTGATCCTCTGGGGGACATGAATGTCTGTACTAGGGTTGCAAATTTCATGCATTTTCCTTAATCGATAGTTGAACATGTTAACAATCGATTATCGATTAATCATTAATAATTAATAAGATACAAAACGCACGTCTTTTTCTCAGTTTAAGTTTAATTTAAACAATTCTAGCAGCACATTAGTTATGTGAAACATTAATTCATGAAGCACAAACAATTTAAACCAACAGAATAATAAAACGATAAGGCTCTCGCTCGAAACGCCTGTCCTTATTCAACAAATGGCGCAGCCAAACAAAACAATGTCAAATGGGCCACAATTACTGCTATTTCCAGACTAACAAGGCAGACCAAACCAAACCAAACCCATTTTTTTAAATGAACATAAAGTGTTGTATAAAAGGAAAATAAAAAATACTCCCAACCTCTCGACAATAAATGTAAATCCTAATGTTAATTCGGTTAATACATTTTTAATCGGTTAAATTCTTAATAGCAATTAATCGATTGATGATTAATCATTAACATCCCTAGTCTGTACCAAACTTCATGTCAATCCATCCAATAACTGCCGATACATTTCACTCAAAAACACAAATGTCAACTAGAGAAAAAGTCAGGGGAATCACTTAAGCGATTTTGCATTCAGTCATTTTTCATTCATCCTCTGGGGATCGTGAATGTCTGTACAAAATGTCGTGGCAATCCACCCAGTAGCTCTTGAGATATTTCAGTCTGGACCAGTCTGTTGGGCCATGCCGCTAGCATGGCTAAAAGTAAGTATGTTAACGTTTGGTTACTGACCCCGAAAAATGACACATACTAGAGTACAAATGTCGTGTCTGACCATAACACACGAAGGAACACACAAACACAAACACCTCAGGGCGACTCCATCACTTTCACTGAAACACATGAGAGCTTATGACCGTCTCACGGCTGCATATCATGTTATTATCTCTGACATTCAGTTTCTTGACAGCTTCTCCACCACAAACCACAGACAGGCAGAAACACAGTGAGAACTTTATGTTGACCGAGTCACACTTTCAGATGCTTCAGCATTTTTGAAACGAGGAGAGACACAGAGGCAGAAATAGTGTAAAAAGTCTGTTTTAAGTTGCAGAAAGAAGCTGAACTCATGAGAAAAATACATCTTGGCTGCTGTTTAACTCTTTATTTTGATGTAGAAGTGCAGCGTCACCATCTGTACATCAGTTCCAGTGCCAATATAAAAAGATAAGCACTCAAACATATTTATTAACTAATTAATTTGTCTGTTTAAAGTGTCAGAACATGCCAGTAAAGCATTTTTTATTCATTTATTTCATTTAAAAAGTAAAGATGTCTTTTTTTTTTCTCCAGGCTTCTGTATTTTTTACTCAGATAAGTTCTGAGAAAATACTACCTGTGCACTTCTAAGAATATGTAAACATACATCTACACAGTACATATAAACATACTGACATGTCTGCAACCACACACACAGTCTGACCTCACTATATCCAGCTGCAAACACACCAAAAATGTATTTTCATGAAATAACTGACGCAACATGAAAACCCACAGCCCTATACTCAGCACTACTCAGCACTATCAGAGTGTGTGTGTGATCAGCGCTGGGTTGAAATGTGCTGAGTTAATCCTCCTTTTGCTGGGTGAAAAAACCACATCAGTGTTGACAAACGGGGGAGCCAAACCCAGACTGCGCTCAGTGACGACTGGAAATATTAAAATTGGTGTTACTGGCAGATGAGATGTAAACATTGGGGGGTAAAGTCGGCTTGTTCAAGACCACAGTCGTAGTATTTCACAAAATGTAAGCCAGAAAAATGTAGAAAAATGAGACAACAACTGTTTAAAATGGCAAAGTAGTAGATAGTAGCAAACCAAAGGTCTGTCAATCATCCATCTGTCCAGAACTACAGACAAGAATCATCAAATTGAAAGAAAACAACTGGCCAGATTTCCGTGAAACTGAATGTGTAATGTGTTTCTGAGAGGTTGAATCCTAATATTTTCGTCACCCCTGGACCTTTTCCTCAGCACCACTAACACGCCGAAAACCTCCACCTTAACACGAGGCTTAAAGGCTCTGCTAGGTGCTGGAAGGGCAATAACAACTGGGACAAAAAGTAAGAAGAACCACACTAGAGTCACTAGAGTCTGCACTGTCTATTTCATTTCGATCACAAGGCCAAGAAATAACAAGTTTGCCATGAAATGTACATTTTTAGCTCCATGCTACTGGTAAAGGTTTCCAAGAAAAGGAAAATTATATTATATATTATTGTTGTTTTTTCCCTTGTATTGTGAGGTATAATGGATGTTGCAGCTTCTAAGAGCAACTTGCAAAGCTTTAACAAGTGCAGACAGTGTGCAAGTGTTTGTATTGGCCAGGCAGTGTCAACCAAAGTTTATTTCTGACTATTTCTGACATTCAGATTTAATGAGATTGCATATTAGCATAATTATAGGTAGCTTCAATCCGAAAATAACTGGTTGCATGTGAAAGAAATGTTAAAGTCATTGTTCTAACTTTGGCCCCAAAACCACAAATCAGAGACAATATTAGAGATATTCTGTAAAAAAGTCATCTATAGAGCTGGTGTAAGGTGGATTGTTTCAATTTGAGTGAGCTAGGCTAGCAGTTTCCCTCTGATTCCAGTCTTTGTGCTAAGCTAGGCTAAACACGTCTGGGACGAACAATAACTCAGAAATGAAACTCATCTGACTCTGGGTGAAGATGTCAAACAAGTGTGTTTTTTTTTACCCAAAATGTTGGATGGTTCCTTTAAGGCTTCAGGCTTCGTGTCCCTGTGTTAACTGTATGTTCATTATATGTAAAATCATTTGGGGGTATTTTTATATCATAATCGCTCTCTATTCTCTCCCCATAAAATGCTTTCATATGTTTTTTGACTCATCTTGAACTCCCTTTTGAGGAAATACATTTTTTAAAAAGAAGTCCTCACAAGTATCATAAGTCAAATGTGTGCGAGAGTGCGATCGTGTTTGCGTCCTGATGTTTCTCTTTGCGACGGTGCCACACATCCTGCAACTGTTTCCTGTAAGGGAGCTGTAACCGTGGCCGGCTGTACGAGCACACGCTGTTAAAATCACTGAAGCGCTGCAGAGATAAAGTATATAGATAAAGAATATTATAATGCAGTCTGGTGTGGTCTGCACAAACACTCTAACATGAACCAGATCTGCTACACGCCCAGCTGTCTTCTAGGAATTACACACACACACACACACTCGAGCCATTCTTGGTGAGTGATGCATTGTGGGTGTGCATACTGACTTGGGGTCCAATGTTTTATGGAAGCTCAATGGAATTTGACACATTACAGAAAACACACTGAAACACATTATCATCCTACTATGTCATGACATTATGAGTTTTTCATTATTATTTAATCTTGATTAATGATTTGGTCTACCTCCTAAAGCCCAAGTTGATGTCTTTAGACAGCTTGTTTAGTCTAAAGCCCTAAAAAAGATCGATTTCCTATCACAGCAGACGAATAAAAGCAACAAATCTGAACAATTGAGAAGCTGAAAGTTGGGAATGTTTGGTATTTTTGCTTAAAAATTGAGTTAAACGATTAATCGATTATCAAAACAGTTCGATCGACTGATGGATCAACTATCTGTTTCAGCTCTACATAGTTTCATTGTTTCAATTCACTGTCATTCATATATTTCTGCTTTATTTTATGTTCTTAAATTCCTATTTTTTCAACTTTTCTAATGTTTTTCTCAGTGTTTTTAATACTTGTTGCAGAGAAAGCTCAGTCCACATGTAATGGACATTATTACTGAAGATGAAACAGAAAATACTGAACAGTTATTCTAGTAGTTTTGGGTGTTTACTGCCTGTGTTGTTGGCCACGCTGGAAGGCTTCACCGGCAAATGTTTGACTACAGTGCACTCCTGTGGTGATGCAGTGTACTACACCGATGCCTCTCTGAGAATATAAATAATATTAAGATATTTTGTGCCAAAAGTCAAACTTGATTATAATATATATAGTTATATGCTATATTTATACAGTAATACCACTTTCTTTTATTTTGTTGTGTCAACTACTGATGCCAAGGTCAAGAATTTTAAAGAATATTAATCCCAACTTTAAGCCAATATGGATGAGAAAGTCCTGAAAGTGCTGAGAAAAAAAAATCCATCTGCTGAGGAAGAGCATGTGATGCAGTCGAAAGCTCCAGAACAAATACTAATTGGATATGTAGGCGAGACTGTTTCGTCAAATACTCAAATATGACTATTACTCAGAAGTGAATCAATCATGAAACACGGAAGCCACAATTATGATATTAAAACTGCTGAAATGTAAATATTCATACGGAGTGTAATACTTTGATTAGATAACACAAAACTAACAGTTTCCTACAGACTACTACTGTAGTGTAGTATTCATTAATTCTATTGGAAATGTTTAATCAAAAGTCTTATTAGAAGCAAACAACACTGACTGGACTGGACTGTAACATCTAACCCTGATGCTTCATACGATATGGAAAATAAAGAAACAGGAAATAAAGAGGACACACACACACACACACACACACACACACACACACAGGGTTGTGTGTACTCACATGGGGCGGTGTGTTGTTGTTGAGCTGGTCCTGACTGATGGGTGAAGCTGCAGGATGACAGTCCAGAGACACTCTGTCCCGACAGGCAGCGTGACACGCGTACTTACAACCTGCAGACACATGAGACGAGTCATGGATTCATCGACCGATTCGCTGGTTGTGAATGTAAAATAAACAGTAAAAGGAACAGACAGGAAAAGGTTTATCTGTGATTGTAAAGTCGCACGCGAGGTACGTGCAGGCGTGTGTGTGTCTATAACGTATATGCAAATGATCTTCTGATACCGAGTTCCCCTTTGCAAATGAAAACCAAATTCTGACTTGAAGGAGGAAAATGTTTCAAAACAAGATCAGGATTTGACCCGTACATGTTAAAGACAAATACTGAGCCTTTAAATGTGACCATTTTCTTTTCAAAGATACTAAAATAAGTCCAGTTTTTAGTTAGCCTCTAAACTTTGGAGTCCCCACGTGGGATCTGCTTGATATGCAGACACTCACTGTGGCGTATTTTTGATGAAGACACATTAAATAGGTTTGAATATGCCACGCTCAAATTGATGATTGATGTTGTTTGCCAAAAAATGAAGTGAATTCTGAGCTTACGGGTGAAAATGTGAACGTTAATTTAGCTTAATTAACATAGAGAACAATCAAATGGTCACAGAAATGTTGGGAGATGAATACAAAAGGTTGAGAAACCCTGATTTTATTTACACAACAACATCAACACACCTTACAGAAAATATTGAACACTGATGGAGAGAGACGACACAAGGATGTGGTACAAAGTGAATCCCCCTGCTCTAACACGAAGAGATATATGAAGTGGACTGCTTATAAAATCCATCACAAGGACAAAGAATAAGAGATCAGTAAAATGATCAAATATAAGCTCCCACATACTGTCAACACTTATATTAAATNTGCTTCATACGATATGGAAAATAAAGAAACAGGAAATAAAGAGGACACACACACACACACACACACACACACACACACACAGTAGAGTTTCCATCACTTCAGAGGACATAATTTCCTGGAGACTTATCCTAACCCTAACCTGAACCTTAAACTAAGTCTTCACCCTAAAACTGAATAATTTATGTTGACTTGCATTTTGTCCCCAAAAGGAAGGCGAGTCCCCACAATGTGACTGTGTGACCTGATTTATGTCCCCACAACATGAGTAATACATGTCCACACACACACACACACACACACACACGTTAACCATGCGCACATGCTAACTCCCTCTTTGTGTCTCTTTTTGGATGCTGCTGTCGTTTCCACGGCGATAGATCAGGGATTCCAGAGGTGTTCTGTTTCAGCTCCATGGATAAAACGTCTTCATCACAGCCTGACAGTGTGTGTGTGTGTGTGTGTGTGTGTGTGTGTGTGTGTGTGTGNACACACACACACACACACACACACACACAGTAGAGTTTCCATCACTTCAGAGGACATAATTTCCTGGAGACTTATCCTAACCCTAACCTGAACCTTAAACTAAGTCTTCACCCTAAAACTGAATAATTTATGTTGACTTGCATTTTGTCCCCAAAAGGAAGGCGAGTCCCCACAATGTGACTGTGTGACCTGATTTATGTCCCCACAACATGAGTAATACATGTCCACACACACACACACACACAGGGTTGTGTGTACTCACATGGGGCGGTGTGTTGTTGTTGAGCTGGTCCTGACTGATGGGTGAAGCTGCAGGATGACAGTCCAGAGACACTCTGTCCCGACAGGCAGCGTGACACGCGTACTTACAACCTGCAGACACATGAGACGAGTCATGGATTCATCGACCGATTCGCTGGTTGTGAATGTAAAATAAACAGTAAAAGGAACAGACAGGAAAAGGTTTATCTGTGATTGTAAAGTCGCACGCGAGGTACGTGCAGGCGTGTGTGTGTCTATAACGTATATGCAAATGATCTTCTGATACCGAGTTCCCCTTTGCAAATGAAAACCAAATTCTGACTTGAAGGAGGAAAATGTTTCAAAACAAGATCAGGATTTGACCCGTACATGTTAAAGACAAATACTGAGCCTTTAAATGTGACCATTTTCTTTTCAAAGATACTAAAATAAGTCCAGTTTTTAGTTAGCCTCTAAACTTTGGAGTCCCCACGTGGGATCTGCTTGATATGCAGACACTCACTGTGGCGTATTTTTGATGAAGACACATTAAATAGGTTTGAATATGCCACGCTCAAATTGATGATTGATGTTGTTTGCCAAAAAATGAAGTGAATTCTGAGCTTACGGGTGAAAATGTGAACGTTAATTTAGCTTAATTAACATAGAGAACAATCAAATGGTCACAGAAATGTTGGGAGATGAATACAAAAGGTTGAGAAACCCTGATTTTATTTACACAACAACATCAACACACCTTACAGAAAATATTGAACACTGATGGAGAGAGACGACACAAGGATGTGGTACAAAGTGAATCCCCCTGCTCTAACACGAAGAGATATATGAAGTGGACTGCTTATAAAATCCATCACAAGGACAAAGAATAAGAGATCAGTAAAATGATCAAATATAAGCTCCCACATACTGTCAACACTTATATTAAATTTATTAAATAACTACATACCAACAATCATCTTTTTTTAGTATTATGGGGGCATTTTGGTGGTTTTATAGGACAGATGACAGCAGGGAGAGATGGGAAGTTGGTATTCATGGTCGGCACCTTAAACTAGGCTACAAGGACGCTCCAAAGATCACTTTTTTAAAAGTTGAAACANNGTACTTTACTTGGGTCTTTCCATTTTATGTTACTTTCTACCTCTACTCCACTACATGTCAGAGGCAGAAATTGTACTTTTTACTCCACTACTTTTATCTGACAGCTTTAGTTACTTTGCAGATTCAGATTATCAACAAAAAATACACATAAACTAATAAATTATGATGTATTATTATAGATTAAGCTACCCAGCAGTATATAAAGCAAATAAATTAGCTCCACCTTTACCAGCTGCGACATTAATGTCACATATTAATGCATTACTAATTATTATCCAGTAATATATATCTGAAATGAGCCATTCTGCATAATGAGTACTTTTACTTTTAGTACTTTAAATATATGTGAGTTTGAATGCAGTACTTTTACTTAAGTAAAGGATCTGAATACTTCTTCCACCGTTGTTGTTGACACAAAACAAACAATCTGAAGACTTGTGATTTACATTTTTCACAATTTTCGGACATTTTATGGATTAAAAGTTTGGTTGCAGCCCTAATAACATACTGATATTAATTTTGTCCATGTTGCCCACCCGTAGTTCTTTAGCTATAACTTCTATTGGAGTACACACACACACACACACACACACACACATACACACACGCACACACACTGAACTGCAGAGAATGGCCAGAATCCAGCAGCACCATTAAATATTGAAATACACTCCAACACACTCGGCCAAGCCACACAAAGATGCCCAAACAAAGATACTGTGTGTGTGTGTGTGTATGTGTGTGTGTGTTTGTGTGTGTGTGTGTGTGTGTGCATGTGTGTGTGTGTGTGTGCGTGTGTTTGTTCCCATGATCCTACCTGGTGACCTCTTTTTTACGTGCTGTCCGACTTTATCCGACAGTTTGCACATGGCTGCTCCCATCTCCCATCTTCACCTTACACACACACACAACTCAATATCCTCACTGAGATCTATTACATCCTCCACACACACACACACACACACACACAAACACACACAGAGGAGTAAATCACACATACAGTAGCAACACACTCTCTCCTCCTTTCCTGCAGTCTTTTTCGGTGTCTCTCGGCCGCACGCTCTGTCTCTATCAGACTTCAGATGCTGATTTGCGTGGCCACCACTCGCTCTGTCGCTCTGTCTCTGTGTTGTTGTGCTGAGTGGGTGATTTAACAGTCAAATGGAGGCCACAGTGTGATGGACACAGACAGGAGAGGAGGGGAGGAGGAGGAGGTGGTGGTGGTGGTGGTAGGACTGCTGACTCAGTCATCCACTCCCTCTGTTTCTCTTTGCTCACTTACGTAGCTTGTTATGACTAGTGTGTGTGTGTGTGTGTGTGTGTGTGTGTCCAGTTTCCTGCTGTCACTCCATCTCCATCCACCCGTTCACCCTATCATCCATCTCGATCCCTTTTCACAATGAACTTGATCCACAGAGGAAGAGATGAAGAGCCTTCTACATCCATCCATCCCTCCCTCTATCAATCCAAACAATCATCCCATTATGAACACTGCGTGGTGTTTATATTCACAAACTACAGGAGGCCAAACTAAACCAAAAACAGAGAAAAAAGACTAATTAAATCTGCATTTTTATTGCAATATCCAGACGGAAATATCTCAACAACTATTTGATGGACTGTCATGACATTTTGCACAAACATTTGTGATTCCCAGAGGATGAATCCTGCTGACTTTGGTGATCCTCTGACTTTTCCTTTTCTGTTTTTTTAGTGAAATATCTCAACAAGTACTGGAATTTCACACAGACATTCATGTTCCTCAGAGGATGAATCCTTATGACACCACCAACAGGTCAAAGTTTTCATTTATCCAGTGAAATATCCCAAAATGTACTAGCTTACAATTACATTTTTTAAAACTATATCTTACCCGTTTTTATCTGCTGTTTTGTTTCTGTAAAGCACTTTGTAACCTTGTTAAGAAAAGTGATATATAAATAAAGTTTAATATTATCAAAGATCGGCACAACATTTTAGACGTTCATGGTTTCCAGAAGATATATCCGAATGACTTTGGTGATCCTCTGCCTTTTCCTCTAGCGCCACCATGAGGTTGGCTTTTCTGGTTTGGCGGGAAATATCTCAGCAATTATTGGATGGATTGCCGTTAAATTTTGTACACACATTCATGCCCCCCTCATGAATTGTAATAACTTCAATAATCTTTTTCATCTATCACCAAAATCTTGATTTGACGCACTCAGCTCTGGCTGTTATGGCTGTAGAGTCTTTGCCTTGTTAACCATTCACTCACACATGAATCAGAGCATTTTGGTGCTAATTTAAAGGCTCGACGATACTAAAATACTTTACTTAAAAGCACTCTATGCACACTATGGAGTTTTTAAGTGGTTATGAAACAGTCTCAATTTAATACCGATGCCTCTATATAAGCAAACGAGACCAACAGCGAGAAGATTGGGTATTTCTATTAGTTTTTAATAGTTATTCTTAATGCCCGTTAGGTGAAACACTACCGTCTTTGTCCACAGGGACCGCCAAAATCAACACAAAATGAAAAGTTCCATTGAGCTGCTTAAGCACAACTTTTATGTATTTGTAGTTTACTTGAGTATTTATGTTTTCTGCTACTTTATACTTCTACTCCACCACATTTCAGAGTCAAATGTTTTTACTGCACTATATTTATCTGACATAGTTACTAGTTAGTTTGGAATAGTCATATTCAAATAATATTTGACAAAACAGTCCGACCACAAGGTCCATCACATGATCTTTTACTTTTAATACTTGACGTTCATTTTGCTGATAATATTGCACTTTCACTTAAGTAAAAATTTGAATGCAGGACTTTTACTTGTAACAGAGTGTTTTACATTGTGGAATAACTACTTTACCTTAAGTAAAAGGATACTGAATACAAATGTGTGCAGGTTTTTCTCCTCTCTTGGGTTTGACGCTCGTCTCAATATTTTGTGCAATAATTTCCCAAAAAGGTCCAGTGTCTTATTTTCCACACATTTTTTAATCTTTGTGGAAACGCTCCTGAACCAGCTACGCGTTTCATGTGTATCATGTTTTCTGAACATTACATCATGGCTCTGTATCTGAAAGCTTGTTTAAACTGTATCCAGCAACAAAATGATTGATCTTTTTCTGTTCTGTTTCATCTTCCGACGCTCTTCGTCTTCTCTCCTCTTCTTTTCCCTCTTTTCTTCCTCTCCGTCTCCCCCTTTTTCTCCCTCTCTGCTGTCTCAGGGATAAAAGCTTTTCCAGACACCAGCAATCGATGAGACTCAATCAGACGGGCAGCGGAAAGTCAGACACACAAACTCTTTAACCTTTTATGCTTTTATGCTAGAAGCAAGAAATATGATGCAGCGTTTATATAACTTCTAGTCTAACTAACTAAACCATTATGATTTACAGGCTAATGTATGAATAGTCTGATTGACATGAAAATACTAATAAATTAGTCATCAAATAATAGAAATTTGCATCAAAATCTCATAATTTTCTTTATGTAAAATACTTCTAGTCTAAGTTACCAGATCTTTATGTTAAAAATATGCAAACTTTGTTGGAAAACATTTGTCTTGTCATTGAAAATGGAAAAAATATGAAATCATAAGAATCACTTTGAGATAATATCCAGTTTTCTGCCTTTGCATACATGATTTGTTGTGTGTAAAAACTACTTATACTACATTAAACTACTGCCATACTTATACTATACTTACTGGTACTGTACATACATATTCTACTGCACTGACTGCACTTACTTACTTACTTCTAGATCTAGAATTTCATTGCNTGACAATAAAGAACTTGACTTGCATTTGCTGATAATTGTTCTGTATATTTTAAGAAACTATAGTAGTTAATATAATACTTTGATCAATCTCAGAACTGACTGATGCAGCCAAAACAACAATTTCAGCCAGAATTGCATCAAACAGCAGCTCGTAAATCACCACACAGAGGGCTCTTATTGTGAAACTCAGCAGGATCTCAGCTCGGAGGTCAAAGGTCAGAAACCACAAACTGGACAGACTCAGCGGTTTTCTTCTTCTCTGCGTGTGAAACATTTTGTAGCACCGGCTCTCTAATCGAGTCTGTGTGTGCAGAGAGAAGCACAATGAACCTCCAGCTGCTCTAACACTCACCTGCTGAAACACACACACACACACACACACACACACACACACACACACACTATACATTATTAGAGAAAGAGAGGTCAAAGGTCAACGTCAGCTGGAGAACAGGACCCCTAAAAGTTGCAGTAGAGGTGGAAGAAGTACTCAGTTCTTTAAAAGTAGTAATACCACAGTGTAGAAATACTCTTTTAGGAGTAAAAGTATGAGCATCAAAATATACTTAAAGTACCAAAAGTACTCATCATGCAGAATGGCCCATTTCAGAATAATATATATTATATTATTCAATTATAATTATTGATTATATATAATTATTATTATTATTATTTGCCTCCAAAGTGTAGTGGAGTAGAAGTATAAAGTAGCATAAAATGGAAATACTCAAGTGAAGTACCTCAAAATTGTACTTAAGTACAGTACTTGAGTAAAAGCAATCAGCCCACATTAAAC
>NTHP01000515.1:256945-271226 GCA_003416845.1 Oplegnathus fasciatus | reverse complement strand
AAATTATGAGACAAAAATCCTAAATTCTGACTTACCAAGAATATTTCTTCTATCATAACAAACCTTTCATCCATTATTTTTCTTTACTGGCAGAAATGTGCTTCCATATAACCCAGCAAAGATAATCTACCGAAACAAGTGAGCTGATTTGTTCCAGTTACATTTTGTTTTAAAACATTTATTTTATTTGAATAATTATTCATTTTAATTTGAAGTTTCCAGCCGCGCTGGTTTTGCCTGTTGATATAATGTGGTCTGAACCTTGAAGCCGTGTTTGGCAGATCAAACTAAAGGTATGCTGAGACTGAAAAGTTCACTCTTGGACTGAAACGTTAATAATAATCTCACCACAAGGTCCATTTAGTAGCTGTTCCAGAGCTTTCGATCATGTTAAGAAACTGTAAAATGAAAACAGAAATTTGAACTTCTACAAACTCATGACAATTCAATCTGCTGAGGAAGCTTGAGTGATGTGATCTAAAGCTCCAGAGCGGCCGACGAGCGGACCATGTTGTCCGGAAATGATGGAAGTAAACACTTGAAGGAAATTCCCGGCTGTGACTCACCGAGGTTGCATTTGACTTTACGGCTGCCTGATAAATATCACGGTCTTGTGTCACATTCAGGGTGTTTTTTTTTTAAAACACATTTAATGACAGTTCATTTCCTGTTAGGACTGAATCCTAAAGCGCTAATAGAACTTATAACCACAGAAAAACCAGCAGGAAACGGCGAACACGTGTTTCAGCACGCCGGTAAATGAAACCTCACCCTTCTTTATATTCTGACGGTCTTAAAATCAGGTCGAATATGAAGTTTAAATATCACAACACGTACTTTTATATTATGCAGTGTGAATTTCTGCAGCGACAAGAAGAAGAAACTGTTTCTACTGGCAGTCGAGTCGCACGCAGTAAGTGACCTCTTAAAAAAACACTGTTATCACACAGGGTTTGGTTATAAGATTACAAACACTAACATAACTTTACACACCCTGTAACAATGACCGATGATAATAATGAATTGTGCACTCTGTGAGTACTAAAAGATGTCAGATATTGTAAGTATTTGATAAATAATCTGTGACGTACACATTCAAGGCATCTTTCCAAACCTAATATCAAAACATCTTTAAAAAAATCAAGATAATTTAATCTTAAAAACTTCTTTTTTAAAGTTTCAGTTGTATAATCGACTGTACATTTGACCTTTTCTTATTTCTATGACACAGTGTTTATTTAATGACTACAACGATTTCAAAGAAAAGATCGCCTATCGATATTAAAATGTTAAATCAGTGTGATGGCAGGAAAAGTAGCTGTTTAAATATATATTCTTATGGTTTGATTAAGTCCACCAAAGAGCCAGAAATGTTTCACAAGCGTAGAAAGTGTAGAAAGTGATTTCTACATCAGCTTCCCCTTTAGTTAAAAATGCCCACAGCTCCACCCGTCTGGTGCTCCAGAGGAAGGAAAACAAACACTCAGGTATTGGGAAATAAAGATTGAAGCATTTCTTGTAAATTTATACATTTTTTTGGTAAAGCGTCTTATAAATAGCTGTTCATAGTCTCAGTGATAACATACATGTTTGTTAGTTAATAAAACATATGATGTACACTCAGTTGCCAGTTTATTAGGTACACCGAGTTAAAACTAATGCAGCCTGATTCAGCAGTCCTGCAATAAATCCTCCTCCATAAATCCTCCTCCATTTCAGAGGATGTAGTTTGTGGTGCTGTTGAACTGTCTTTCATTATATAAACTACATCCTCCAAAATAACCGCACAGTAGAATCAAGTGTTTCAACAGAAACTGAACATCATAACCTTCACGAAGGAGGATTTATTCCAGGACTGTTGTATCAGACTGCATTAGCCAAGTTAGGCCATCAGGTCGACTAAGAAAAAGTGGCAGAAAGTGATTTTCGTTCCACAACCTGGGCACTACTTTTTAAATGCGTTTTTACAAAGACAACACCCTCATGGACTTTGTGTTAAAAGTTCTCCGCAAAATATCCTGCAGTTTTTTTGCCATGGTCCACAAAAAACCCCCGAAAATCTTACGCTGCTGGTTTTGCTTGTAACTTAATTTATATTCACGTTAGCAACACAACATATCTCCCAAACTGACATTTATACATGTACCTAAACACCTGAGACAAGTATCGGTGCATTGGTAAACTCACGTGTGAATTTAGACCACGAAATATGGCAAATTTGTAGAAAATACGCTTCAATTTCAGTGATTGGCACCATGCTAAATTAAACATACACATGGTAAATTTTGCAAAACACTGATGTTTAATACATCAAAATTTTCAGTAGCCACTGTGGAATCAGAACCCTTCACAACACTTCAGTTAATTACCGATCAATTATCCAGTAGCAGTTATTTTGGTTCCTCAATATACATTTACAGTTAGTTACAGCGGTACTTTTGGTGTGGAATGGATCCAGAAACCGGACAACCAGCCAGACCAACAGGTCTTTGTAATGAAGTAGAAATGATTTCGTGGAACAGGATTACACGAAAAACGGCCTCACCTTAGGGCCTACGTGTACCGAATAAACTGGCTACTGAGTGTGTTGATGAAATGTGTTTGTAATGATTTTTGTCATGTATAATATTCTAATGTTTCAACTATTTTGGGTATTTGGATTGTGATGAAATTTAGGACAAACATTCATGATCCCCACACGATGAACCTTATAACTTTGGAGATCCCCTGATTGCCATAAAATTTGGCTCAAACATTAGCGTCGTCTTTTTGGAGCTGGACTCTTCCTTTAGGACCATCATCGGGTCAAACTTCTAATTTGTCTGTAGACTCTTGTTGATATATTTAGGATAATTTTAATATACTTTACATATTTTGTGTATTATTGTCTCTGTATTCCCACTCTTTGGGATTACTGCACTTTCATTGTCTACTACTTGAATAACTGATCGTTTTGAAGTGGCAGGTTGGACGTGTTGGATCAGTCTGCTGGGATAAACTTTATACGGACGTGGTGACCATTTTCAAACACTCTGACCTGATGAAGGTCCGACTGGGATCGAGACGTTGTCCATTTAAACACATTTATGATTTAACGTCAGTGTGCAGATGAGGCGTCCTTAGAGCGTCTTCGCATCTGACTGACTTAAATTTGCATGGTTCTCCATAACGGCAGTTGATTTCCAGTTTAGATAAAAGTTTTGTTTTTGAAGAAAGAGGAAACTACACAGTTTAGTAACTCTCCGTAGCGGATTTCCCCAACAATCAAACAGGAAATAAGGTGAGAGGCAAAAATACAGCATCACATCTTCTTTTAACAAAGGAATAAAATAAAACAACAAACTTCAAGTAATCCCATCATCATCATCATCATCAGCAGAAAAAATAAGAAATACAAAAGCAAAAGAAAAACACCCAACACATGTCCAACCTAAGAGGAAACTCAGGTAGAAATCATTTAAAACTATAATAATTTAATAGTTTAAACAACAATAATGCCGTCTTTTATGCCATTACCAGAAAATAATCTCAAGGAGGTAAGAAAATGCCATGCATAACCAACGCTGATGAGACACACAATTTAATACAAAGTTTCTGCTCAATAGAAAGAGTGATAAGAAGCGTGTGTGTGTGTGTGTCATTCAGAGCAGGCCTAGCTTATTACCACAGTCACTTCATAGAAAATCACCATTCACAGATCCGTTCAGTTTACGGAGTTCATTTACACACATTTCGTCTGTTTCGTCGTCTCCACACACTCAGAGGACGGTCTCAGTGTTGGATGTCGACAGCGGAGGCCATCGCAGAAGTCCTGCATCAGAAACAAAAAGAGATGCTTCGATCTCCGAGGCTTGAAATGTGGATTTAGTGGATGAAGCGCTCAGAAGTGCAGCAGAACATCCCTCATATTATAAACAAGACGCTGTAAGGAAAGACTGTCGCGTGAGTCTTCGTTTATATTTTGTATAGCGACAGAAAAAACTGGCTTCTGATTGGCTGGAAAGTGTCAAAAGACAAAATATATATATTCTTTATTCTTCCACTCAAATACTGTGAACTTTTGCACATTTCTGCACAAAACTAGTTTTTTCATTTAAATCTTGTACATATTGTCTTTATCTTTAGAAGATTTCTTGCTTTTTTATTGTCTATTTTATATTTAATTTATGCTTCTGACTTGCAGTGCTTGCTGTCACCCTCTCTTATATTTTTCTACTTACTATGTTTACTGTTTTGTACCAACATACCAAGACAAATTCCTTGTATGTGAAAACCTACTTGGCAATAAGCCTGATTCTGAAAACAAAGTTCAGCAGACACCTTTTTATTCTCGAGGGTATAAATGCAAATAAGCAACAGAAGTTAATGGATGACGAGAGAAAATGTGTAAATTAAAGTCGTGTATAGAATATTTATTATTACGATCGGTTGAGATATGAGCAACTTATGATCCTTACCATTAACCTTGTTTATATTTTGTATATTTTAGATATAGATATGCACCTTTTACTGATATTTTATATTTGCACTCTTTCCCACTTTGTACTGCTGCACAATAATTTCCCTCTGGATGAATAAAGTTCTATCGTATCGTATCTTTAATTGTATTTTCTGCTTTTTATTTAAGTTTGATGATCATTATTAGTTTATTTTTCTTTGTTTTGGACGTGTGTGAGTTACATATGTTGTATACTGTCTCTGTTATTAAAGAGTTATTTTACTAAGAAAACATTTTTAAAAGTGTTAAATTCGTATATCAGGTCACCTCAACAATATAGTTTGGGGCAACAGCTTGACCACTTTTATAAATCAGTGTATAAGACATGAAAAAGCAGGTAAGTCACTGGTGAAATGATGAATTCTTGTGTATTTATTCTTTGGTCAGATGGTTCCTTATTTACGGTTTGCACTTCTATAAAGTCGTGGAGCTCGTGAGCGACAGATTCATAAAATAATGCTCAAAATCAAATCAGCAGAGGCTGAAATACCCTCACTTTTAATAGCTGATGTGGGTCAAGCTTTAAAAAAAAAACCCTGGAATTTCCCATAATGCAAATCAATAGCAAATCATATTCCACATCTCCGGTTTGTCTGAAGCCTGAAATGATATCAGAGCTCCGTTTAAAGCCACAGAAGAGATAATATGACTGTTTTCACGGGCTGAGTGCGACTAACCACGACCAGTAAACTGACCTTTATGTGCAAAATCTTTGCCAACATTAGTCAAAGATAATTAGGCAACATGTTTAGACAATATTCAACATTTGAAAAGTTTGCTTTCTTTTAATAAATGGAAAAAAGGACTTGACATTTACTAGATCTCTTCCTGAGCTTTCAGCCACGTGAAGGGAGGCCATGAAATGTCGCTGAAAGCTCTGGAAGAAATCTAGTAAGGGGAGCTTGAGTTAAGAAACAAGATGCTGTGCACTTCAGAGAAAAAAAACACGCTCACTGCCTCTGCTCTATTTTCAAATAAATGGCAAAGAAAAGTGACAAAAGCCAGATGGAAAGCTAAAATCGAAGCGATGACTCATAAAAAAAAAAAAAGAACTTCTACGATGGCTGCCTCTGAGTCTTTAAAATGTTTAAATATCCCCACAGATACTTCGGGAGAGCAGTTCCTACTTTATATATCAATTTAGTTTACAACAGGTTATATCAAAATAGACCTCACAGGGTTTGTTTAAAAGTTCAATCCATCGACATACATGCACACAAAAGAAAAGAATAAAAGAAAAGAACAAGACAATCATAAACCCAACCAGCACTGAAGTAAAATTGCACATTCAATACTCCTCGGTGCTAAATGGTCGACTATGTTAAAAACATTAATGTAATGTAAACGATTAATAGAGAAATGCAAAAAGACGTCATCTATTCATATTGCATTGAATATGGCTCAGATTTTTCTTTTCTTCTTGGATAAATGTTGCAAACACACACACACACACACACACACACACAATTATAACGCAACACACACAGTCTGTAGTTATGTACATGCTGCACAAAGTGAAGTTTCTTCTCTTTCTGCTGCAGTTGTACTGACTTGTCTTTTCAGGTTTGATATGGAATGGGGTGTATTATCTTCTCACACACACACACACACACACACACACACACACACAAGCTGCATGTGAAAAGCCTTGTCGGGTCAGGAGTACCAGATACACACTACTATGAGACGAGCGTCAGACTAAAATCAACAGGTTAGTGATTATGCTTTAAAACGCCCTTTTTTTAAACACAGTCTGGTGCGTCCTCCATAATCAACTGGATTTATGGTTGAGCTAATGTGTTGGTTTTCCTCGATACTGGGCTGGCACTGGTGCTTCCTAAATAATCTGATCTGGTTCAGTCGGTGATATGATGATTTAAAGTCTTGTAAGGAAACTGGGTTTTAGCCCTGTGATGCTCTGAATTAGAGCTGCAGCCGAAGGTTTATCTGCCAATTACTTTCTAGATTAATCAATTAATCCTTTGGTCTGTAAAATGTACAATGCCCAAACTGACATAGTGTCTGACCAACAGTCCAAAACCAGAAGATGTAAAATTTAAAATTATAGACGACTCAGAAAAACAGAAAATATTTGAATTTGAGAGGCTGAAACCAGTGAAGTTTTGGCATTTTTACCCTCCAAAAAGGACTTAAATGATTAATCAGCTGTCAAAAGATTTAATTTTCTGTCGATCAATGGACTAATCTACACTCTGAGTTCTGTTTCAGGGCAGTAATTCAATATTTCATTATTGATCATCGACTTTCACTGGCATCATATTGTGACTGTCGTGTTATCATTTAGTTTGAATGTCAACTGTAGTACCAAGTAAAGTACTATTCAAACTGTCCGTCTATGTTTAATTTAACTGTGTGATTAAAGTCAGATAAGACAAAAAAAATGATTCTGATAATTAATGATTCAGAGGAAGCTGTAATTAAAAACTAACAAATTAAAAGTTACTGGAAGTTTGTTTTTTTACACATATGAGTTTGTTCTCGTGTAAAAAAGTGATTTTATCATCAGTTTGATTATTTATATGTTGATGTAATATATATCAGTATCAAAATATCCTCATTTATGTCTTAATAATATCGCGCAGTCCTATTCAAGAGACTTTTACTCAATCTATGTACAAATCTTTAAAATCTGAATATCAGCCTTCTACACTCGACCCAGTTAAACTCCGCTGAGGACCAACAACAAGTCTGACACATGGTGGAATGAAACAGTGAAAACAGGGTAATTATGATTATAGAGGGCAAATAGGGGGGTCATAAACTGAATTCTAAAACAACCTGTTAGGTTAAGCTTCTTAAAAGTCAAACTTTTTATTTTAAGCTTCCCTTGATGACTTTTACAGCCCTGCATGGTTTGGCTTCGGCGTGTATTTCTGACTTTTTTAAAACCACATTTTGAAGAATTATCAGGTCCGGACACCAAATGCTATCAGACGTTCTGTGATTAAAGTTGAGGGCAAATGGCTCCAACACTGTGGAATAAACCAGTGTTCCCAGTGGTTTTTTGGCTTAAAACAAATCAGCAGTTGGACCAAAGAGTGAGAGTTTTTGTTTTACTTCAGAGACTGTTTAATTTGAAGGGTTTTTAGAGGCCTGAAAAGTAGGAAAAATATCAAGTATTAGAGAAAAATAAACATTATTTTGCGTGACAGAAATATACATTTTTCTTTTTTGGGGAATCAGTGGGATCACGACAGCTCAGTATCACGTCAGCTGAGCCACATTAAAAAGCAGAGTGGAATTCTTATAATTCAACACACATTAATTTAACTTTTTTGTATTTTATTTTGTTTGCCTGTGACTGTTTTGTAGCTCTGGTCTGAAAAGGTGTTATAAAAATAAACTTTCCTTCCTTCCTTCAGACAGTTGAAATGAGATTTTCTGAGCGTCGTAATGTTATCAAAGCCCTCCGTTGACCCAGTAGTGTGGACGCTGAATGAAACAGCATGAATGAAACATGATCTTTACATGATTTGGTATTAAAGCACTCAGTTTCGGGGATTCATGAGAATGAAATCAAACCGCTGTGATAGATTCTGGGGACATTACTGAAATACATACGACACTACGTCAGTGTAATGTCTTTGGCACACAGGTTTTAGGGGGTAAACATATAAGCCTTTAGTATTTATGTTATTTTGATTATTTTTGCTTAATCAACACTGTAGAAGTCTTACTGAGTAAAACTTAAAATATGAATCGTGACCAAAATAAACATGTTTTCATGAGTTCGGCTCTCCTAAACCACACGTGAACTCACGACCTGTGACGGCTGCTCAAAGTGCACTTGCATCCTGAACCGTTAATAATCCTACAATCAATCACTCAGTCAATCAATCAATCAGCACAACCAATAATAAATAGAATATGAATAAATAAATACAAATAAATAAGTTGACCATTAAAATCTCCGCTGCAGGTCACTCCTCCGGTTTGTCTGATTCATCTCTCCGTCTGTGGAGTTGAAATCAGACTCTGTTCGTTTTTTTTTGTGTTTTTTTTTACACTTTTCTCTCCCAGATTCGTCCAGAGAGAGAGAGAGAGTGAGTGTGTGTGAGTGTGTGTGCGCCTCAGACAGCCGTCTCCAAGTCTTCGCGGGGGGCAGAAGACGTGTGTTGTTGGGCGCTCAGGTAGGTGGCGAGCTCCGAGTCTCCCTCGGCTTGTTCCGCTGGTGTCTTCCCCTGGTGGACAAACACACAGAATGAAATGGAGTGTAGGGCTGCAGCTAACAATTATTTTCATTTTAGAGACAATTATTTAATCGATTTGTCTCTAAAATATAAAAAAAATAGTGAATGATGTCATTTATAATTTTCCAGAGCTCAAGTTGACATCTTTAAATTGTTTGTTTTGTCCAACCAACAGTCAAAAACCTCAAAGATATTCAGTTTATCACACAGAAAACAAAGAAGAACAGAAAATCTTCACTTTTAAGAGGCTGAACTTGTGAATATCTGCTCAAAAAATGACTCACAACAATTAATCTATTACCAAAATTGTTGCAGATTAATTTCCTGTCTGTCAAGTGATCAATTAATCGACTAATTGTTTCAGCTGTAAATGTGATGTAACACATCTAATGCAGTCCAAAACATCACCACAAACAGCCTAAAGTTGAATCAGATCCTCCTTTTGTACATTACAATACCAACACCTTTTTGTAATATATGTATATAAGTAACTGTATATATTGTTTTTATTTTTATTCTAATCTAACTTTTAAATATTCGTACATATGTTCTGTGTGTGTAGCGTGAAGGAACTGTCACGTCATTGTGCAGCCCCGTGTTGTAAAATGAAAAAAATAAATGAACGTTGATTAAAAGCTTCCCAAACACAGGATCACTTGCATTAGATTTAAGATATTAATGTCCTGATCACATTTATAGCCCTAAAATCCAACTGAAGTCCTGATATTAATTTATATTTATATGTTTTTGCCTGCAAACTACAGCTGAAGAGGTCAGAACTTCAGCAACACTTGTAGTATGAAGAACAAACCTTCATCAGGCTCATGATCCATGAACGCCACCAGCCGAAACAAATAAAGTTCAGTCCGGACCAGTCAAAAAGTCAAAAAGATTCTATTTCATTTTGTATTTGGCGGCCTGGCTCTGTTCTGGGACGTCCCCGCCCTTCCACATACACACATGGAAAGCTTAAGGCGGGGAGAGCAGCAGCAAAAGACCCCCCCCATATGGTAGAGCACAGAGCAGGCATCAATGACAACAGAAACGACATTGATTAAGTCAGACACAGATTGGAAAGGAGGAGCTGGGGTGGAGGCGGGTTGCAAAGCGGCTTGCAGAGGACGCAGCAAGGGTAGGCAGACTAGCGCAGCTTAAATAAGGCGTCCCATGACAGATGGATGCATAGGCGGGAATCAGCTGAGCCGTCAGCTGATGTGGGCTGGCTTTGAGATCGGCTGATGTAGCCGGGATTGTGAGCTGAGCTTGACTTCGTGGCCTGCCTGAACTGACGCTGTGCTCAGTTTGTTCTTTATACAAGTGCTGCTGAAGTTCTGACGTCTTCAGACTTTTTCCCTTCTACAGGAACCTCGAAAGTGGGTAAAGTTGCACCATAAAATCTCTTCTCTACTCACTACAGCTGCACAGTACTATTGAATTAAAATTACATGTTGGACAGCTGAATAGATTTGTATTAAAATAAAACTTGATACAATCACAGCTTTTCTATTTTTCACAGTGTTTTGTGTAACATCTGTGGAGAGAGGACGTCTGTGTGGATTTATGTTCTTCCTGTACGGCTGTACATATAAATGTATATATAAATATTTCTGTTTTTAACTCTAATAGCATGTTTTTACCCTGCGTATGCTGCAGGTTTTTACTTGTGAGCTGAAGCTAAGACAGATTTCCATCGCCTTGTGATGGAAACGTTTTTTAGTTGTGGCAGGAAGGTTTGGATTTGTGCAGCTCTCTTCATCTCCAGCATGAAAAAAAGTTTAAATGCAGTTTTCAACCAGTGGCAACACTTGTAGAAATGAGGCTCACGTGAGAGATGTCGCTGATTTTTTATTTTATTTGAACCAAATTAACTCTGCTCACATGGTTTTCTGACGCTCGCAGTCGTGTATTTCATTGAACCCGCTGGTTTCTGGGGCATCCTGGAGGCTTAGATTAATAAGAAATGTCACATGTAACTTTCCAGGTTAAAATCTGGCTGGAAGCATTTGTTGTGTATCATTCCAAGTCAATAGTTTTTATCTATGTAGCCGAAAATCACAATTCGCCTCAAAAAGCTTTACAGTTCGTAAAGCATCATATGACATCCTCCATGCTTACCCTTCCCTCTCTTTCTCCTCACTTTTCCTGTCACTCTCTAACACCTCCTATCAAATAAAACAGGCACAAAAGCCCCCAAAACACCTAAAAAGAAAGTTGTTTCTGTTTATTTGTTTTGTGGTTAAATGTACAAAACATTTATTTTGTGGTTTCCGCCCACACATTTCTTTCAACAGAGTGCAAGTGAGGCTTTCTAGAGCTATAAACAGACTTGGAGACACCCTTATTTACAAAGTGAAAGCACTGAAGACAGAGACGCCCAAGAAACAATAAAATGAATTTCCTAGTAGGCCATTTACATGTCATGCTGGTATTCTGATATGACTCAGCTGGACTTACGGGAAAAGTGTGTGCCCACGGAGAGTGCGCAGGTTTGTGGTGTAACTGTTGCAGTGTGTGTTTACCTGGAAGTTGGTCTTCTCGAGCGAAGCCCCGGCCTCCACCAGCAATCGACACACGGCATGCTGCTTCTCTGAGGCTGCTTTGTGCAATGCAGTGTCCCCTCTTCGCACGCACGCACACACACACACACACACACACACACACACAGGAGTCAGATCAATCAGATTAGCTGTGAGAACGTACAAAGTGTGGTTGCGCTCTACAGGTGAAGAGTACTGGTACACTGACTAAAACAGAGAGGAAGTAAAACCACACAGAACATAAAGGACGAGGGTTTAGGTGAGTTGTTGAAACTTCTCAACAATAATCTGATCAAATATATATTTATACATTAAACCTACACAGAGATTCCTTTGGAAAAAAAACAAAATTAAAAGTACCCAACATACTTCTCTCTGTCTGTCAAATCCAGAAGCACCTTAGAGCCTGAAGAGGGAGACACAGAAGACACACAAGCAGCTTTTTTATATTTGATTTAAGAAAATATACATTATCATCTTAAAAGAGAAATTTATTGCGCTCTTATAACACTGTTAAAAAACACGGTTAAAAAAGTGTAAAAATCGATGCAGCAGAAGCGGAGATATCCTCTTTTTTATTCCACGCAGTCTTATTCATTGTCAAAACCTGGCGCCTACATTACCCACAATGCAACTCAACCGCCAACAGCTCAGTCAGAGATATGGGTGTGTTATGCTAGGAGCCTGCAGCAGAGATGAGGAGCACTTCTTTCTCCACACCAACAGATTTTGCTCATTTTTCAAGCTTTTAGTCCTCAGCCACAACCGACGCTGACTCAAGTGACATCACGTGAGGCAAATTATCAGCACAAAAAGCTGTATAAAAAAAACTTTCTCACATGTGCAGTAAAACTCCAACACCTGTCAACAGACTTCGATGTTTAAAATCGGTGGAGTTTGTTTTTCATTCTTGTAAATAAAATATAAAATTAACATAAATGTAGCATTTATAGAAATACCAGAATTAAGGAACTAACTGTGGCACCTTGATGTAAACAAAAGAAGCGACTATCTGGGGTCAGGCTCGCGTATCTGTTTGATGTTTGTAAATTAAACCAGCTGGAAATATACTGCATCATAACTTCAAAACAATTAATTTCAGCTGCTTCCATATTCTTGGAATATAACACAAAAGAAGGCTTTAATGAAATAAACATGACAACTGTGTAAATGCTGGGTTCATAAGAAGAGAAAAAACTTTCACTAGAGCTATCGTAACTGACATTTCCCCAAATGTTCTATAAAGTGTGTCGTCTCTTTGATCAAAGGCTTCCTGGTTCCCTTTAATAAAGACGATAACCATGTTTAAAGATATAATACTTCAAACCCTGGTCTATTTTTGGTTGGAATTATTTCAGCAATACGTTTTCCATTCAGTGTACTCTGTAATTACCTCTTTATATAGTAGTTTTCTGTGTTAGTGGCGGAGTCCGCCATTCCCACAATAGATTAAAATTACCCACATAACGCACGAGGGATTTACAGGACAAGAGGCATGCATACAATCCGTTACTGTTACGGCCTTTACACACCGGGATGTGACGAATAAACGACACGAATGTTTCACATCAAAACTATTCATACCGGCAGCGATGCGAATTTGCGATAGAAAGATAGATATTTTTTTTAGATATAGTCATCCCTGATAACAACAACGTCAGTGATTTTAATTCATTTCCAGTGTTCCAGCGCTTCCATAAGCGTTTACACATTCACGGCAGGCACGGAAATCTCGGCTTCCTGCTCTGACGTAACAGAAACACTTACAGGAGTTACAGAAAACTGTAAAAACATCCATGTGATGTCCAAAGCAGCGATGAGATAAACAACGTGAGTAATTTTCATCCTCTTTCGTTGCTCTTTTGTGTCCTTTGTCATTCACTACAGTGTGATGAGACACGCAAACAATCAACAGGTCCGCCATTGTCACTGGGAGCTGTGACGTGTCGTCTGTTCCGCACAACGTGATTGGTTGATGCCTTTATTCGCGGTGCGAAAGCTCAGAAAAATTGACCTCCTTCCGAAAAAACAATTACGTCGCTTTTTCGCCGTGTAATATTCGCGTTCTGTGTGAAAGTACTCATGATAAAAAGAACAGTTCGAAAAAATATACTGACGTGCAACTTCTTTATGAAAAAGTTACGTTTGTTTGGCTGCATTGTAAACAGATACACTAGTTGCTCCTCTGCTGTATTTCTGACAAAGACTTTTTGCTTACTGTCACCAGTAACCACGGGTGTCACCACGTTAACCAGGACGGACGACTTTAAACACGTAAAAAGTCAGTTTCTACGGAAGAGCAACACTTTCTTCCTCATCCGTGCTGCAGATGTCGTGCCAAGGTTTGAAAGGTGATGCTACACACGGCACCTTTAAGACAATTTCACACGCTACATGAGCACATTCTCACCCTGTTGCAGTATGTAGCTGACCAGGTCTGTGTGTCCGTTCTGGGCGGCTATATGCAACGCCGAACAACCTCCAGAGTCTCTGACCAACAAGCTGACGCCTCGACGAACGCACTCCGACAGCTGGAGACAGAAACAGAATACAGAAGTATGGAAACAGGGAAGCAAACATGAATAATACTTTACTCACTGGGCCCTTCCAAGAAATAAAGTGACGATCTTTGTATTTTGTATACTATAAATAGTCACTTCCCTTTCCAAGAACATCTGTAAGTCAAACAGTCACCATTATGATGTGATTTCTAAAGGTGGGGTTCTCTTCTTTGTCTCTGCTCTGCTCATATTTCTTCTCTTGCTCATACAAACATTCCCCAAAAGAATCATTAACTAAGACGCTCTTAGAAATTAAGTTAACGAGTGCCTACAAACTACCTTTAAGTTTTTATTGTTTTTGTTCAGTCTTTAGTTTTTGTGGTATCTGCTGTTCCATGTGGTTTACGTTAAGGGTACAGGCTCAAAGGTCATAGTCCATTTCCTTAAATGGACTTGTTTTGGTCTATAGCTTATCTTCTCTTTGCAATAACAACTACCCTATATAACTGGGCAGACTAAACCGTTTGACAGAGT
>NTHP01000515.1:244998-256926 GCA_003416845.1 Oplegnathus fasciatus | reverse complement strand
ATCTTTTTGGCTCCAGATCCTCTCACAGGCAGTCCGCGGTGCTTGTTTTGATGCTGTGCTTTTTGCAATAAACCTTTTTATGCAAGTAAGTCGGTGTCAGCGGAAATCTCTTCAATACATCTTCACATCATCGCTGCTTAATAAACAACATTTTATTATGACCACTGGTGTTCTTTGTTAAGTGACGTTTGATATATAATGTTAAAATTAGAAAATAAGAAAATAAAACTTAACTATCACACACACACAAAAAAAAAAGATGACCATTTGATTTGCACAGTTTATCTGCCAGTTTCTGTCACTGTCCTCCTCTCCCACTTCTCACGTAATATATGAATCTCATGTGTGCTGTTTTCAGTTTCCATTACGGGCACAACTATCTCACTTTCTTTAGCGATTAATCTATCGCTTATTTTTAAAATTAATTGTTTGGTCTAAAAAACCTCCAACCAACAGTTCAAAACAAAAAAAAAAATTACAATTTATAACAGAGAAAAGCAGCAAATCTTCACATTTAAAAGAGAAAAGGAAATTTTAAAAGGAAAGTTTAGCTTTTTTTCCTTGAATTGATTAAAACACTTGTTTGTTAATGTTGATCCCTTATTGGTGTGTATGTTGTTTACCACAGGCTTATATACAGAAATGAAGAGAAACGCAGCAGCTACAATAACTTACTTCCAACCAGTAACATGAATCATAAGGCCTGTTGACCTTAACCTGACCTGAAGCATGTTCAGCTACAGAGAGCGGCTTCATGCACGACTCTTAAGAGCTGCTTTGGGAAACATTTAAGAGAGTTTGTAGAAAACTTCTCAGACTGATCACACACTCTGCAGAGAAAAACTTCAGAGATTTAATGAACTGACTTCATGCTGAGTCATTATCGCTTTTTATTTCAGCTGGTGAAAGACAGAAGCTGCACAGATTTTTATTATCTGTCGTGAAGGTGAGATTAAAACTGTTTGGTTGAGTCTTTATAAATCCCAGTGGGGTGCAGCAGATACAAACAGGTGAAACTGGTTTTAATTACACATTCCTCGACAATCTGTGTGCATCTGTGTTTGTCTGCGTGCGAATGCATTTTACCATAGAAAGATCTCCGGCGCTGGCAGCCGTCAGCAGAGCTGTGAACACACAAACAGACAAAAATCATCACGTGAGATGACGCTGCAGAACGAGGCTTCGCTTCACAGATTCCTGCAGACTTCCCTAACTTTCCACAGACAAACCTGCCTGTCTGTAAACGCGACGTCTTCCTCTTTTCTACAAAGAAAAACAGGAAGATGTTGTGCCTCTGTGCTCAATACCTGTCTGTAGTAATGATGACTAACTGCGATTAAAGTTCAGGGATTTTTTACTCATGTTATTCACCAAGCAAACATCTGCTTGAGACGTGAACTGTATTGTGTTGCGGTGTGTGTATTTCTGTGTGTGCATTCAAAGTGAAGCATTGTCTTCAACATAAAGGAAGTGAGAATGTAAAAATAAAAACAGACTTCTTTTCATCTTGAAGGGTCTTTCTGCAGGGACTCTTTGCACACTTTAAGTTTCTGTTTCAATTTCCTACAAATGTCTGTGTTCTGTCTAGACAGGTGACAGTCAAGGTTACTTCCTTGTGGCAGAACATTTTCACGGTCTCTGGAGCCATCGAACTGCTCTCACCAGCACGTCTTAAAATACTGTACTTAATGACAACAATGACCTCAAAGTTACTAAAATACCTACCTCTACTTCACCTCGTGTGTACTTGTACTGTATGTGCGTTAGAAGCATTTATAGACCAGGATTTCAGAATGAATATAAGTAATTCGTAGGGAGTTGGAGGCACCAAAAAAGCTAAATGTTTTATCAAATTTGACTCATCTATGAAGCCAAAAACACACTGCATGGTTTCCAAACTCAAGAGACTGAGTCACGTTTGTGGTTTTATGAGTAATTTTGTATCTGCAGGTTTTGGAAAGCAAATGACTGCTTACGAACTTTTTACCGCTTTGTGGAACTTGAAGACAAATTGAACCAAAAAACAATGAAACAAACTTAAACCAAATCATTTCTGACTGAATATGAGATTTAAATAGGCCAAAGAACAAGAAAATATAACGTGATATTGTTAAGAGACATCAAATCCATTTGTGTTGTTACAGCAGATACAAAAAGGGAAATATTCTACATTTTATACTGCTTAATGCTTTAATCTAAGAGTGTGGCCCGTGCTCTGTATTACTCGTGTTGTGACGAAACCGAAAGCGGACAAACGTGAAACATGTCAGGACATGTGATTGTGAGAAAAACAGGTTCATTAAACTGGAGAGTCCCAGGAATTACAATGACTTATTATTGACATGAGACCACAGAAGAAGGTCACAGTAACCTCCAACTTTTCCAGAACAAGCCTCCGGAGAAAAGACATTATTGTTCTGATCATCACAAGAAGGAATGTGGTAATTTAAGAGGCAGAAACCTGTTTTAAAAAACTCCAAACTGCAAAACCCTTAAGGAATGTTTTAGGGGAAAAACGCACAACTTTGAACTGGAACAGCTGACTCAGGATGTCTAGATATCGTTTTATAGACACAAATACACAGACGTGGTTGATGTGAAGCTAAACAAATAAAACAATCTCAGTGATTTTATTCTCAATAAAAGTAAAAGTGCAACTTATTAACAAGAAAACAATTGAATGATATCTTTCTGAAAAGTGGTTTCCAAAGTGATGACGCCCTTGTTGAAGATCAGAAGTCCAGGTCTGGGCCAGAGTTTAAGTCTGGACCTCTTCACCAACACTTTGTTTTCTTCAGGATTGAGTAACTATTGGAGTCCCAAAACAGGTTCAAAGAATTCACTGGAGACGATCAGAGTTCGATGCAATAGAGTTTTATTCTTCACAGACATAAAACCCGAGCCAGTTCCCGGACAGCTGACTGACGTTCAACTGTTTGTACGCTGCCCTATATTGTCCAAGTGCCCATGCCCTCATTGGTGAAGAAACCTGAGCCTCTCCACCTATTTCTAAAAATGATCATCTATCACTAGGTAAATAATGGTGTAATTTCTCCCAAATTTGGGATGATCCAACCCTCTTTCTGGCACATCCAGGCATATCTCTGATGCCAGTNGGGCATATCTGGACATGTTTGTGACGCAGTTATTTTTCAGGCTCTTTCAGACTGTATTTTTTAAAAACTTTATGATCTTTTTATGTTGCATGCTAAAACATAATCTTCACACTTTATATGTTAGATATACATACAATCAGGTACTTTTAATTATTTGTTTATATATATATATAAGCACTTCAGCAAATCACAGTTTTGCTTCAACACCCTAAACCACAGCAACAAACCAGTTTTTATATATTTTAAAAAAGGGATATGTGTGTGTGTGTGTGTTTTACCTTGTTCCTCGGATGTCAAGGGAGATCTGGAAATAGAAATTACAGAAGGAATTAAAATGCGATCGATTTGTGTAGAAAAAAACTTGTTGTCAGTGCTGCAAGTAAGAGATTGAATCTTTTCATTAATTGTTTCCTCTATTAAATCAGAAAATATGAATGAGTTCCTCCTCTAACCTAATTGGTCAACAACACTTATGAGATTAGCTGATTAACTGGTTAGTCGATCGACAGAAAATTAATCTGCAACTATTTTGATAATCAAGTAATTGTTTTAATCAAAAATGCCAAACATTTGCTGGTTCCAGCTTCTCAAACATGAGGATTTGATGCCTTTCTTTGTCATATATGGTAGTAAACGGAATATTTTTGGGTTGGGTCTCGGCATATTTCACCATTTTGTAGACAAAGCGATTAATTGAGAACATAATTGGCAGATTAAATAATCGTTAGTAGTCTCTGATGAGATTAACTATTTTTTTTACCTGCTTCACAGTCAATGCAGACCTAAAATATTGAATTATACAACATTCTTTTTCGCGTTAGAATTCACATTTTGCAGCTCCTTAAAGTTTATATCTGCTATGATAACGTATATATATTATATTTGAGTCCAAAGTGATGTCCTCAAATGTCTTCTCGTCAAAAGATATTCAATTTAAAATGATAAAAAACAGAGAAAAGCAGCAAATCTTTGGAGCCGGAACCAGTAAATGTTTGTTGATAAATGAATAAATGATATTAAAATTGTTATAATAAAATATAATCAAATAATGAAACAGGTTTCCAACCTCAGCGGGACTCACCTGGTTAAATAAAGGTTTAAAAAAGAGTGTGTGTCCTACTGTATGTGTGCTGACGTACCCCGCAGTAGGCTCCACTACCAGATCAGGCATCCCCGTGGACGCTCCCTGGCTCACCACCGGTCCCTCGTGGTCCAGGATAAACACCTCGTCCTGACAAATTTCTGTCACAAAGTGGAGGTGCTCCTACAAACGCACATGTGAACAAGTATACAGAGCAAAGGCAGGTAAATACACGAGCAGACATTTGGCTTTTCAGTCTGTCAGCTGCTATTTGACCGTTGGAGCAGTAAAAGAAATGAAGTGGTGTTTACCTGAGCCTTGTCGATGCGGTAGAAGCGGTCAGCTGATGTGGCTGTAGAGCAGAAACATGGATGTCAACAGGAGGCACTTCAAAAATATGAGTTTAGTATAAATGTCACTTTTACTTTCTTGCCAAAAAGACACCTTTTAAAACTGTTTTTATATAATAACAATATATAATCTATTATTTCACTTCGTTTATCAAGTTTTACTTTCTAACGTAGAACTTTTAGTCTCTTGTGTCCTTTGTTAAAGCACTTTGTAACTATGTTAATGAAAGAGCTTTATAAATAAAGTTATTATTATAACTGTGACACCAAAAGCAACCAAAAAAAAAAGGTTTACCAAGCACATAAGTGAGGTGGAGTGATAATAAAGAGTGGCAGGTGTAAAGGTGGATACAGCAGGCAAACAAGGGTACAGATTTAGTAGAAAAGAACAATTTTAGTTTATAAAGGACCTAAAAATATGTGCTTTAGAAGAGAATCTGAGTAGTAAATGACTGTGTATACTGTTTGAGGACTCTTTGCATAGTTTTGATCATTGTCTTTAGTGACAGCAACAATAAAAAAGGTTTTTCTTATGTGGTTATGTCAAAAAAAAAAAATACAAGAAATTATTTTTTGGTGTAAAATCTTTACAAAGTGCTTTTTCTATCAGGATAGTAGACAAATGCTGAAACTAACAAGTGTATTTGTGTTCATCTCTATCACATCGCTCAGCATTTCTGTGTTTCTGTCACTCACAATCCAAGAAGCTCCAGTTGGGAGACAGTCTACTGGTTGAACTGGTCCTGGGGATGCCTCGGCACTCATCCTGAAGACAAAGAGACAGACGCTGTGATCTTTATCATCCCTTTACCGAACAATAAACTCAACGTGGAGAAGTTTACACGGGGGGATTATTATTCCAAGAGAGAGAAAGCAAAAGAGAGAAATCCAGACAGAGGAAAGTATTTCTTTTTGAGCAGTTGAACAATCAGTAGCAAGACAGAGACAATCAGGACAATGACAGCTTATGAATATGATTAAAATATTAGTTTATATTTCCAGAAAAATGTTTTCCAGTGTGGTAGGAGAGAACTTTACACAACAGGGGTGTCAGTCTGTAAATCCTTCATTTAATTTATTGTATTTTATGGGTGAATTCCTGATTGTAAAGGGTGTAGAGTTTTATTTTCATGCTTTATGGAGCTGCCAATCCTGCTAAAAATATCATAAATATTGTTTTTTTTCAACATAGCAAGAATAAAATTCGAGAAAAAGTCCTTGAAATTGTGACACAGATTTTAGGCATTGTAAAAAGTCAGATTTAGATAGTGTAAATATGTAGTAAACAGCTTCTAAAGCCTCCAAAACTAATAATAACCAAACTTTCCCTGCAGAGAGACACCCAAAAGTCATATACCTGATAGTGCACTCTGTGGCCAGTAGATGGCGCCTGGTGTAAGTCCTAGCAAGCACAGCAGACAGGTTTCAAGGTTAACAAACAGCCAAAGCATTTACATCAAAAACTTCCACAGATGTTAGCTCGGTTAGTGAACGTTTCCCACGTGAGACACACAGCTAAAGAACAGCTCCGCATTCCCAAAGGTGCTGGTTGCTGATCAAGCTATAAATAACTCAGAGTGGAGGGATGACGCTGCGAGCATCATGAAATAATGATGGCGAGGAAGAAACAGAAGAGGGGAGAAATTAAAGTAATGGTGAGCATAATAGTGAAGATAAAGGGGGGGGGCTTGCCTCTTGTAATCTGTCGATATAGAGTCTGCACGTCTCCAGGTCACAGTCGCCCCTCACCACCACGATGCCTACTGGGATGGCTGGAAAACACAAACACACACTTTAGAGCATTGAAGTTAAACCTGCATTAGCTGCATTTTTTGGCAACTTGTGGGAAACCTCCTGAGGGAAATATCTGTCTTTTCAGCTGCTTAATGCTCCACTACGTTCACCAGCTAGTCGCTAACTGTGTCTGTCTGCTGTTTGATGCTGAGCAGGTAGTGTACAGTGGGTTTTAAGAGCTTTCCTTGCTGAAAGCATGTCTTTATTCTTTATTCTTTATTCGGATCCCCATTAGCTTCCACAAAGTGGTTGCAGTTCCACACAAAAACAATAACAAAACAGACAAACAACAATTTAAAATCAAACCGTATCAATAAAACAAGAAAATGCAAAAGAAGCCAGATATAAAGATTAGATAAAAAGTTAAATTATGAACCAATAGACAACAATAGCCTACAATGGAAACAAAAACACAATTATCACAAATACACAGCAACAAAAAGAAAATAAAAACAATCAAAAAGGTTCCAAAGCAACACTCATTTTTGTTTTAATGACTTCTTGGAAGAAAATCTACTTTTTGTCTGTCTGATGTTGGTGGGTTTGATATTCCAGGCAGAAGAAGCTCGATAAAGAACAACTTGTTCGTGGACTTGGTACCACCAGATGACCGGTGCTCACTCGACGTGTATTATACCTCTAACAAAAACCAGTATATGCGATTTTTTCGCAGAAGTGTGGTGTTTTATTCCAAATGAAACAACAGAAGACAAGATTTTAATTTAGTCTCCATAGTTCGCCAAGATAATCCTTTATGCATCTCACAGACATCAGCACGGAAAGAACAATGAAGAACTGTTCTGTGCAATCTGAAGGTTTTTTTTAGATGTTTCTCAGAAGCACTTCACCAAATGACCGGGCAGTGCTGCAGGTGAACAGAAGATGGAACAATGGCTGTATTCGAAACCGCCTACTACTACTCGCAGTACGTACTGATTTGGCCAAAATGTAGCATGTCGTATGCAAAGAAAAGCTAAATCTACAGTATGCCATAAATACCCGCATGTCGTACTGATTTGGAAAAATCTCCAGTATGCATCGGACCAGTCTACCTCGCTTACTGTGTCCCACAATGCAAAGCACTGGAGCAGTCACAACAACCGGTCATTGTTGAAATGGTGGACAGCAACATATATAACGTACGTATTTAATGGATAACGTTACGCTTCCTAAGCAACAGAAACACCGGGAGAACTAGCTCCAACTCACGTTACATTTGCAGTGAAGTAACGCAACAAAACGCCGCTGAATCTGGTTCTTTCCAGCCGTCAGATAGGCGTTACCTGTCTCTCAGGTAAATCTTTGGGAAAATCATGAATATCCACATTTATATCTTCTCTTTTTTAGAGCGTAAAGGGATGCTATACAGTAGCGGTGCCTGGCCTAACATACTGCAAAATAAATCGATTTAACAGTTTCATACTGCGTACAGCTATGAAAAGCAGTATGCAGTATGTCGTAGTACTGCGCTCGTCTGTAGAATGTAGTAGCGGTTCTGAATACAGCCATTAAATTATCTAATTTAACACCAAGCTGAAGAGAACTTTGAGAGTGAACCAAAAAACTAAAGTTGTGAGCTGGAGAACCAAAACAATGAGCTGAAAGACACTAAGACGCTCTGCAGAGCTGAGAGGAGTCGGGTTAATCAATGTGTTTGACAACAAATGTTAAAGTAACTTACAGATGTCTCGCAGTCGCTCTTTGTCGTACTGCAGCCTGTCGTACTCCTGGAGGCTGATCCGATTCACTCGAAGACGCAGACGATCTGGAACTGCGTGAGGACTGGGGGGGGGGAAAAAGTGCATGTACGTGCACACACACAATTCAGACATGTCCAAACATACAATGATAAGGACACACGTATGCATACATGCACGCACAGACACGCATACACACACATCACAAACCAAATCTGACATTCAACTCCTCATCTGTCTTGTTTCACTGATGTTAAGAAGTTTTCTAACCGAGTTTTAAAAGTCTAACTGATAACTGGAGGTTTTGTAAAACGTAGTAAAAGAAATAAACACTCCCCCCGAGCAGCTTTTACTGTAAAGATAAAGGGCTCTGCTATCCTCCTGCGACATGACCCTGATTCTGTGTTTGAGTTTGAGGCGGGCCGACACATCTCGAAGTCAATGTTTGTGGGCAATGTTGCCTTCAGCGAGGATGGAGGTTGATGAAGGCAGAATACTGACGTCGGAAACATGGTGGGCGATGAGCAAAACCACGATGAGAAAACACGGCAGCTGTCGGCAAAATTACCCAAAACCACCCAGCCTCAAAAACCTCAAAACCCTTCCCTGTAGAGGGACAGAAAGGGTGTCAAATCAAAGTGCATTAAACGTCACTTTTGTTCTTCTCAGTCACAGCTGAAGCAAAATCATGAAAACTCAACAGCTTTTCTGGGGGAGGGCGTGGACATCAAGTGAGAGCAAAGGAGTGGTGCAGGTGTAATAAGAGCCCAGCTCAGGGTGAAGTTAAAGGTAAAGGGACTACAGCGGGAAAAACATCAAGACGAGAGGCAGAAGCACATTTAGAAGTGGAGAGGCTTCAGCATGCTGCCATACAGTCTCTCTCTCTGTCAGTCTCTCTCGGTCCGAACACACAAAACTTTCAACATTCAACATGATACCACTCAACTTGGGTTCGACCAATATGAGTTTTTGAAGCCAACACTGACACAAATTTGTCCAGATTGATGTTGAAAAAGTCTTTAATGTGTGTAAGTTTAACATCTTTAAAGCTAGTTAGGAAAGTTCATGTAGGTTGCACCGTATACTGATTCTAAATGTTATTTTTGGTCATTTCGATGTTCTACATTTGACTAATTTGACTCTTTCTTTTAATTTGTTCTGTTTATTTGACCCAATTGTTTTAAAAAAATCAGTCTAAGACAAAAGTTGTGAAACTGCTCATTATTTTTCGCCATCGAGATGAAAAAAATCAGAGAAATGCAAACGAATGAAAAAGAGCTAAAACAATTAGCCAAATTAAAAATAAATATTTGATAACTTTATGAAAATAATTGCTGCAGCCCTGAAATCAAATACAAGGATTCAGAGGTTTATCTGTCACATACACAGTAGTGTAATTTAATTATAATAATTAAGTAATCTATGTAGTGAAATTCAATGCGGCGTGCTCCTAAGGTCGCACTAAGAGACTCGTTAGAAAAAGTAAATATAAAGGATAGTTTGACACTTTTGAGATTAGTTAGGATTGATAAAGGAACATTTTCTGGTTCCAGCTTCTCAAATGTGAGGACTTGCTGCTTTTCTGTGTTTTATATCGCTGTAAATCGAATATATTCAGAGTTTTAGACCGTTAGTCAGACAAAACAATCTATTAAAGGAAGCCCTTGGGCTCCGGGAACTTGTGATGGGCAATTTTAAACATTTCTGTCATTATTTTGACATTTTATAGACTAAATACTCAATCAAGATAAATATTTGATGACTTAGTGTTAAAATAATTGTAGCGGCCGTAAAATCAAATACTTCATACTTCAGAATTCAAAGGTTTATCTGTCACATGCGCAGTAGTGTCATTTAATTACAATTATAATAATTAAACCTGCAGTGCAGAACTTTTGTCTCCCCCTTCTGGCAGTGAGAGTAATTACATGAACACTGTCAAGGCGTGCTTATGATAGAAACAGAGAAATTTCCACAGTTCCAGGAGAATAATCCCTTATTTAGGTGGAGTAAATGTAATAGCTACATAGCCAACTCCAAATATTTTACAAATACCAACCTGTCCAAGAGCAGTAACACAACATCCGTGTCTGCCCTCAGTCCCTTCTCTACTTTCAACGCTCTCCAACGAGGAAAAGCTACACCAATGGTTATCCGTGTTTGTCCTCTCCGTCGATCTCTTTCTTTTTTTGACTGTAATCCTTCCTCTGAACACAGAGTTTCTTTTTTATCTGGAGCATCAGAAACTTTTCTTGGACGCTTTTTAGGTTTTTCCACCATACTCCTAGTTTCTATAGCCTACTCCGTCACTACGGTTGCTCCCTCCTTCAGCCAATATCATCGACCTGCAGAGCCGGAGAGGCCCCGCAGACAAACCGATTTAGACGTACGCATGTGCGAGTTCCAGACCCTTCAGCTCTGGCAAACCAATCACTGCTGGTTGACGTAAAATGCATCACTACCAGTGCGCCAGCATAGGAACGTCGCCACAGACACCAGATTTAGAAACTCCGATATACTGCAAAATACACGGAGACATTTACCTGGCGGTGATCGGCTTAATCAGCACTGTGTGAACTCGTTTGGCTTGAAAGTAAAGGACGTTCATTTATATGTAAAACTCCCACACTCCAGCTTTAAGTAATTTATGTAATGAAATTAAATGTGGCGTGCTCCTACAGTCGTGCTAAAAGACGAGTCAGAAAATCAAAATATAAAGGATAGAAATTCAGATAAAAACGTTATACATGTGTATAAATATGTGTAGAAAAAAGTAAAATATGCATGTGACACAAGTACAACTATACAACATGCAGGATTCGCTGAAGATAATAAGGATAAACAGATATCATGGCAGATAAAATCAATAAAACAAAGAGTGTCATGATTATAAATGACCGTAAATTGGAGGTAAAATGTCTTTTATGTGAACTAAGTGTTGGTTTTTGTTGTGTAATCAATCAAACTCTCATATCAGTGGTTGAAAACAGTGACTGTTTCAGTGTCATCAAATCAAATATTGATCGAACAAACAAACAGCAGCCGACTCGTTCTCTCTCAGAGACACAAACAAACAAACAAACAAACAAACACTTCCACACAGTGACAGAGTGACAGAGGGCTGAGGTACTTACACAGAGAAGGAGTCTGGGGGAGCAGAGAGGCGGCGCAGATCAGCTGCACACACCTTCTGAATACTACCGCCGCACACACACACACACAGAAGAGAGGAGGAACGTATGGCGGAGAGGAGGAGGAGGTTAGGAGGTGAGGGGATGAGGAAGAGATGAACAGAGAAGGAAAGGAAGAGGAGAGGAGGAAAGACAAATGAGAGAAGAGGAGTTGAGAGAGAAGGAGGGGAGAGAAGACAAGGAGAGGAAAAGAGAAGAGATGAGGAGGAGGGGAGGAGACAAGGAGAGGAGAGAAGATGAGGANNATGAGGAGGGGGCAAGGAAAGGAGAGGAGAGAAAAGAAGACATGGAGAAAAAAGAGGGAAGAGGAGAGAAGGAAAGGAAGAGGAGATCAGAGGCAGAGGGAAGAGGGATTAGGAGAGGAAATAAGGCAAGGAGAAGAGGAGGCAAGGAGAGGAGAGAGAAGGAGCGAAAAGATAACAAGGAGAGAAGAACGAGACGAGAAGGAGATGAGATGAGGAGAGAAGGAGAAAAGAGAGGAAATGATACAAGAGAGGAGAGGAGAGGAAAGGAGAGAAGGGAAGAGACAAGGAAATGAGAGCAGAGGAGGGGGGACAAGGAAAGGACAGGAGAGGAAAAAGTGGAGGAGACAAAGAGAGGAGAGGAGAGAAAAGAAGACACAGAGAAAAAAGAGAAAAGAGTAAGAGAGGAGGAGGAGACAAGGAGAGGAGAGAAGATGAGGAGGGGGCAAGGAAAGGA
>NTHP01000515.1:226910-238015 GCA_003416845.1 Oplegnathus fasciatus | reverse complement strand
GACACTTCAACATGGCGGATGTTGAATGAGCAGCTGAAGGACGGCCTTTTTAATCACCGGGCCGACCTGCTGCCCAGACATGTCGACATGGAAGACGATACAGACCGAGAGTGTGTTAACACTCACCACCACTCTGACGTGCTTGGACAAATCCCTGGAGCTTCTCTGGAGGAAATCTGAGAACGCAGCCTGCAAAGACACAAGCATGTACACACACACATACACACACACACACACACACACACACACACACACACACACAAACAGAGAAAAGGACCCAATCAAACAGAATTACAGCTCATTCCATTTCCCTCATTAAAAAGAGATAACTCCCCTGCGCACTTCCTCTTTAACTCCCACCCATCATTTATTCCTCACGTCGCTCATCCTTCACCGAGTATCTGCAGGTTCCAAAATTTAACATTTTCTAAGATCTGAATAAAGCTTTAGTTTTGAATCAGACAAATTCAACATAAAGAAGAAGCTGGAAAAACAATTAATTTCTGATTAAACATACAAACTTTACAAGCACAAGTGCAGAATAAACCGCCAAAATTAATTATTTAAAACCATGACATCCAAATGTTTACTAAACATGGGATGCAAATTACACTACTGACTCTGTTCATTATTAATCTAAAATGACTAGTAAGTGCAGTTCAGTTTGGCATTGCATGGTGGCAAGATAACACCACTTCCAACTGGATTTAAGACTGTAATTATAACTTTTCCTTTTTAAAGACCCCTCACACACTCTGCTTTGTTAACCTCCTCCCTCTTGCAATTAATAGTTTGCCTTTTTTTCCTTCATTTCTATTTCTCATACTTGATTTTTGTGTCTTCCAGCCCCTCCATCTCTCCTTATCCTGTTGTCTTTTCCCTAATTCCCTTCCTTCACTCCAGTCTTGCTTTCCTCTCAGCCGTCATTCTCGTGTCACGTGTCTTGTGCGTCTTATTAAGAAAAGTCTGGGCTGCATGAGCTTTTTGTGTGTGTGCAATAAATTCAATGGGACACTCACTCCTGCATAGAACATCTTGTTGCGGAAGCGACTGTTAAACTTTTCTGGGTTGGCCTCTGGAAAGACACAATCAGAGATGCAGAGAGAAAAAAGGAGAATACATTAAATACGTTGCAAAGCTACTGGAATTAAAAATGAAAACAAAAAAAACCAAAACACACAGAGGCGTAGAGTAAGACAGTGAGAAAATCTGACTCATTTGTGCATGCATGAATGCTTGTGTGTATCTGAATGTGTACTTTTTAATATTTTATTTTATTCAGCTCGTCTTTCAGTGGAGTCGGATGCATTAACGGGAAGGAGAAGGACTTAATGGAATATAAATAGAGTTAATACAGGGTGAAATGTAAAATAAAGACATTAAAATAGATTTCGCCGACCTCTGGACTCGTGGAACTCCAGGGTGACATGAGCGTCGAAGCCCAGGCTGAAGTAGTTGTTGAACACATTCAGAGGCAGCTGAGGACGCAGGAAAAAATATTAAAGTGGGTGTTTTTGCATAAATATTACACAATATCCCAACTCTATTTAACACACTTATGCACACTGTGAAGTACCTTCCATGTCCATCCATCTAGTGAGACTCATATCTCTCAACACGTTTACATTTAGACATCTTCTGTATGGATTTTTCCCTCTACCAGACAAACACACTCATTTTTGCTACACTGTGTTCAGTTTAACAACCTCTTGATTTCGACTGATCTGTCAATCTTTATGGAAATTGCAAAGCATTTCAGTTGCAAGGTAATTTGTTGATTTTCTCCAATCAGAACGCCTATCCTAGAGCTGTATCGGGAGTTTACTGCCAGTTCAAAGCGAACACTTCCTGCTGCTCTTGCTTCATATTAAAAGGTTTGCACGGGGGGAATCACACTGAGGGGCGAATTCACGGCCGCTAAACCTGCACAAATAAGACAAAAAGAAACTGTGTAATTCTCAAAGCACCCTCTAAGGGTGAAATGCACCCCTAACTGCGCTGCCAAGCAAACAGCGTCCCGGTGCTCCGGTGCTATTCGCAAGTATTTAAATTAGGTAATATGCATGCATTTGGTGCAAAATTGGCCCCTTTCTATGCAAATGAGCATCATTGCCAAAAAAAACCAAATTCACAAACACCAGAGCTACAGCCACACGAAGTTAGAGTGAAAATTATTGCTTCTTCAGAGAGCTGGTGGTAACTGGAGCGCATTTCCATTGATCATGGCAGCAGTGATTGTAGCCAGGCGAAGGCATCGTCATTATAATTATTAGGCTTATTACTGTCACGGCATCCAAAGGTAGCGATGCCTTGAACAGGTAGCAGTTTGGTGGTTTTCAAAATGCACCCCAAAAGCAACTTGTTGAAACTTAATTATTAATAATATAAAAATAATAATTTATTGTACAAAAAAAGGGGTCATAAACATTGACAAAAATGGTTCCATAATTCCTATTAAACTTAAAAGATATCAATAAAACAACTAAAAGTTATAGGGAATAGCGATAAAGTGGTCAAAATTGGCATTGAACCACAGCCTCAACCTGTTCGACACTTCTAGACTGACTCACCTGCAGCCAATAATTGCCACATGGATAACTGCAATCAGACGCAAACTTTATGGGCGTGTTTGCACTGTCGTATCATTAGCGCAATATCTTTAGTGAATGGGACCTTGAGACGGGGCACATAACGGTTGCAAGTGATTCGCAATTCATGGTGCTATTAGCGGCCGCAATCCATTCTTTGTGAATTCGCCCCTGAGACTTTTATTGTGAGAAGATGTGTGCAGATCACTGCCCTTATCTGCTATCACTTTGTGTACACAACAAGTGCGTTTTTCAGGGCTTTTTTTGTTGCAGTTGAACAGTTGGGCCAGTTAGATGAGCTGCAGGAAATACACTGTGACAGACAGTAATGCAATGTGCAATGGCCCCCCTACCTCTTCAAAGATGCTATAATAAAAGTTCTGCACATAGAGGCTTTAACTTTACATCTCAACCCTCAAATAAAAGGTTAACCTTGTAGGGTGCAGCTTTTTGTCCACCCCCACAATGTGATTAATTAAGTACACGCACATACACCCTGATGGCCAGACTAAAAGCTGACTTCTGACCTTCTGTGTGCCCTCCTCTGGCTGGGCAGCACTTTTCTCCACCAGAAGGTTCCACCTGTCCAGCTGCACCACCGATCCGTCCTCCACGTGACATAAAACCTTGGACACCGGCTCATCTGTGTAACCCTGCAGAGAAAGAAATACAGATTGATAGAGAAGGAGTGAATTTGCATTACAGAGCATAAACAGTCTGAAGTTACAGCATCGTGACAGTGAAGTAGAAATGTTTTGTTTTTAACTTTATTTATGAAGCTGGCAAAACAATCACATCATGAAGTCCACTTAGTAGCTGCTCTGCAGCTTTCAATCACATCAAAAGATCTTCCTCAGCAGTAGAGTTGCCCAGCTGTCCTGGAATTCTTCTACTGAAGACAGTGTGATATGATTGAAAGCTCCAGAAAAGCTGCTACTAGATTGTTTCATCAGCTGCTGTTTCCACAGTCAAGAATGATCTTTCAACTTTCAAAAACAAGAAGTCCTTTAAGTACTCATCTACAGTTTCTTTACAAGTGTGCAACTCCATCTGTTGAGGAAGATCGTGTGATACCATCAAAAGCTCCAGAACAGCTACTACAGTAAGTGGACCTTGAGGTGAGATCGTTACGTCGACCGCTGTTTCAACGGTTGGAAGTGGACGAGGTTACAAAACATTAAACTACGCCTCGTCTATGAAACTATTCTCATTTCTGAAGATTAGATTCTAGGAAACATAACGGATGATTAAAATGGAAAGGAAGAGGAAGAAAGAGAGGGGTAAAGAATAGAGTGGAAGAAAACGGAGAAGGAAGCAAGAAAGTGGGGAAAGTATGGCTGGAGAAAAAGAAGAAGGAAAGCACAGAGACATTAGGTGGTTTCCATCCACTGCTTTTATGCACATTTTCAGTAATAAATCATGACGCACATGAAGCATGTGACTGAAGAGACAAAAACATCAGATTTATGTGGAAACAATGAGGAGACTGTAACCTTCCTCAAATTAATCAAATCATGTTTTCTACATTTTTTTCTCCACCATTCGAGGTTTGACTGGAGCTCTTTTATCATCTCGTCGCGCCCTCTTCTTCTACAATGATTTAATGTCACCTGACTGGAGAATTAGCGCCACCAACCGTTTATTTCGATGAACTAACTCCAAATATTTACAGGAGTGGGTGGAAACCTGCATAAATTCGCATTTTCTTTTGTCGATTTTCTGAAAATTTTGTTAAAATTTGTGCAACATTTGGATGGAAACCTGGCTACAGATGGATGGGAGGAAAAATGTGATGGGAGAAGAGAAAGGAGGATGAAGGGATGATGTCGTCTCTGGCTAAATTATGGCCTCTATCCCTCTTTCTGTCGGTCAAACCACCAAGGTCCCCCCACCCCCCTATCTATTTGCTAACAAGAGCCCAACACACACACATGCACACACAGAGTGAGAGAAAGAAAGAGTGGGAAAGACAGCGAGAGCATGTAATGATTTGCTTCCAGTAAGTGGTTATTGAGGCTGCTTCACTGACACCACGATCACCTTAATAGCAAAGAAAGCTCAGAGCCTTCCACACAAAAGCTCATGCATAAATGAGTGGATTTTACAGACGACACACACACCTCGCTCCTCCCTTTCTCCTCCCATCAATCCACGTCTCCTCTCCCTTCCTATTCTTCCCTCCATCCCATTAGTCATTCAAGCCAGGTCTCTCTAATGGACAGTGTTTTGTCCTTCTTTCGTTCTCTCCATCCTCCGTCTCTCTTTCGTCTGCTTTTTATTTCCTGTCTCTCCCTCTGGACAGGGTCAGGAAATCAGTGTACCAAGGACTTCATCGAGTGAGACACACACACACACACACACACACACACACATACACAAGGACACAACAAACTGATGATAGTAGTGCTCATCAGCAGGACCTCCTCTGAGGGACACACACACACACTCACACTAACACACACTCTGACACACAGCAAGCCACCGGGTCATTCACACTCACACTGAGAGAGGTGAGGCAGATGCAGCGGTGAATAACACAACTGAGTGTCAGAAAGAGGAGAGAGGAGGGAAAGGAAAGGAAAGGAGGGGGAAGAGGGGGAAGGGAAGGAAAGAAGGAAAGGAAAAGAGAGGGAAGGAGTAGAAAAGAAAGGAAAGAAAAGGTAAAGGGAAGGAAAGCAAAAAAGGAAAGAAGGTGGAAGGGAAGGAGAGAGAAGGAGAGAAGGGGAAAGGAAAGGAATGGGAAGGAAGGAAGGGAAGGAGAAGGAAGCAAAGGGAAGCAGTGGGATGGAGAGGGAAGGAAAGGAAAGGAAACAGAGGGAAAGGGAAAGAAAGAAAAAAAGGAATGAAAGTAAAGAAAAGGAAAGAAAAAGAAGTGAGGGGAAGGGAAGGAGAGAGAAGGACAGGAGGAGGAATGAAAGGAAAGGAATGGGATGGAGAGGGAAGGAAAGGGAAAGAGAGGAAAGGAAAAGAAAAGAAACTAAAGAAAAAGGAGGCGAAGGGAAGGAGAGAGAAGGACAGGAGGGATATGAGTGGGAAGGAAGAGAGGAAAGGAAAGAAAGAAAAAAGGTAAAGAAAGCAAAAAAGAAAGATGGAAAGAAAAGGAAAGAAAAAGAAGGAAATGGAAAGCAGGGGGGAGGAGAAGGAAAAAAGGTAAGGACAGCAAAAAAAAGGAAAAAGTTAATAGAAAGAAAAAGTGGGGAAGGGGAAGGGAAAGACATAGAAGATGGGGGGAAGGTAAGGGAAAATGAAAAGGAAAAAGATGAAGGAAAGGAAAGAAGCAACATAGACAAAGTGGATAAAGAAAGCCTGCAGTCATAAATACTGGAGGACAAAAAGGACACACTAATTACACTAATTACACACATGGTAGATATGAATCCTCGTTCAAAGCATCCATCTCTCTCTGCATCAGGACTTTTTCAGCATTGTACTCCAAAGTCATTGACGTGTCCTCGGTCCACCAGTCGCCATAATGCACGCATTATTACTCTACCACACACCACATTAAGCGATTATGTCATATTTGCTAATATATTTATAATATATATTTTATTATTTTATCAAAATATTTACATCTCAAGACAACATAGTGAGCCAGTACTTTTGTCATGTGGGCATTACGTTTTTTATTTATTTGAATGTCCCTCAGAACTTAAATAAAGCCAGCTAATATAACATACTGTATATAATAATGCAATGATGCAGATAATTTATCTTTATGTGGATTAAATGAATGAGAAAATGTTTGATATTATCAGGAAAATACTTTAATGCAAAGTAAAATAGATTTTCAGGTTTTGACTCAGAGTTTTGACTCATACACCAGAGATATTTGATGTATTATCATCGCTTCAAGCCCACATAACTGGTCTAAAGAAAAGCCTAATGGAGGAATGTGGGTGCTTGTAAAGGTCTTTTCTTCTATGTTGCTGTGCAGTTATGCAATGTGTGTGTGTGTGTGTGTGTGTGTGTCAAGGGGCAGATTCTTGGTGCTTCAGCTCTTCACCTTATTTTAGTAACAAGCTGCAAGAGCCCAAAGTGCCTTCCTACAGAGCGATGGAGCATTATATTTTACTTGTTTTCCTTTCCTGAGCACCTCTCCCTTTGGAAACGGACTCGGTTGCCAGTTTGTGATTGTTGTCGCTTGTGGTCACACATGTACAGGAAGGTACCGCTGGTGTTGCAGACGACGATTATAATTTCAGTGTAATTCAAATGTATATTAAAATACTTGAAGGAGCAGTGAAGATGCAATCTGCATCCAACTGACGAGATGCCACTAAATCCTACACACTGGTCCTTTAAACCTCTTAATAACAGATGTTTTTTGGCCACTTGGGGGCAGCGGAAACACAAAGCTTTTAAGTTGATATGGCCAACTTGTTGGCAAACAGTTGCTTGTTTACACGTCCAGCAGTTCATTTGAGGTTGTGTTTATGTCACTTGATGAACCTAAGTCCGACATTCTCTCTCTTTCAGCTGTTTTTGGTCTCCACCACCTCCTGAGGGAAATATCTGGCTCTTTAGCTGCTAAATGCTCCACTATGTTCACCAGCTGGTCTCTAACTGTGTCTGTCTGCTGTTTGGTGCTGAACAGGTAGTTTATAGCAGGTTTTTAGATCTTTTTCACTTATCTTTATTTTCATTTTATTTTATTTTCTCAGTCACTGTATATGCTGTTTTTAGTGATACTACTATCATTTTTGAGCTGTATCAAATGTTTTACTGACTATTTAGCTATTACGTGGGTACTTGTTGTCATTGTTGTTATCGTCATTAGCAGTTTTATTGTTGTTGATTCACTGTTTTTTTTGTTTTTTTCTTATTTTTTTTGTTCCCTTCTGCCTTGGATTTTTAATTACATAATTGTTTTACAATATAATGTAATGTTTACTTGCTTGGACCCCAGGAAGAGTAGTTGCTGCCTTGGTAGTAGCTAATGGGAATCCAAATAAATAAATAACAGCTGAAAACAGCTGCCTGAGAGAACCAAAACAATAAAGTTGTGGGCCGAAAAGCTAAACAATGAGCTCAAACTTGATATAAAGCTCCGTAAAGCTGACGGGAACTACGAGCAACTCCTTTCACATCGTCACGCTGTTTTCACATTCTCAGTTAATGCATCGTAATTATAAAAATACTGATTATAGCCGATATTGTGCTACCAGTGTCCATTACAGAGCTGTAGCACTGAGCGACCAAACAGATTCTCAATGATTCCAGCCTTCTATGTCAGTTCACTCCACCTACTGTAGTGTAAACTATAGCGTAGTTTATTCTATATACCAAAACCTGAGTGGAATTAAAAAAGAACAACTAGAATGTCTAATTCTGTGTTTTATTCCAATAAAATCCACTGTAAAGGAGAAGAGCTTCCATTTTCTGCTCTTTTATCTGTGATTTTGTGGTTTTACTGTATAAAGAAAGAGAAAAATGTTACATGCAGCACTACCACAGAAGAGACACAGGAATAAATTAATTAAAGGGAACTTCTACAACGTCAACACCGACCGTGTCATCTTTACTTGACGCCTTGGAGAGGTCAGACAACGGTTAAACGTCAGGGTTTAGAGGATGAGTCACACAGGAAGAACACTGTCGTGGACTTCCTGGAATGTGGGTGAGTTTTTCTGTAGCTCCCAGAGGTGTCAGAGAAGTAAATACTGCATTTATTCTTACTACATCTCAATATTTGTCCATATTTTACATAATACATACTTATTTACATATACTTATTAGATATTTTCATTCTTTTATATGTGTCTAGGATATAGCCTTGCCTTTTTTAAATACCCACGTATTGTTCATATATACTGTACTTTTCATTCACATATTTCTATTTAAGTTATGTAGGAGCTGTATCTTAATATCATTTCCCAGCTGCGATGATCCTACAGAGATAATTACACTTTCTTCATGATGTGGATAAACGACCTGAACTCCAAGTCAAAAACAGACACTTGGGAATGAATGAACACAGGGAGGAGAAACTGACACGTCCTGCCGCTCTCAGAAGTCAAGGCTAGGAACTCACCCCACCCCAGTTGAGCGTCCTGGCGAGGTCATTTCCTGTTCCCAGAGGAAGAACAGCGACCGGAGGCTGGGGGTTCATCTGCAGCTCATCTAGAGTGGACAGGATCCAGCCCACCTACAGGGAGACATACACAGAAAGTATAAGCTGCAGAGATTTACAATAGAATATAGAAATAGATTATAATAGAATAGAGTCTTACCGTGCCGTCCCCTCCGCAGGCAAGGATCCTCAGATTTGGCACTTTCCGATACAACTCCAACCTGACAATCCACACAGAAGTGCACAAAGCAGAGAGAGGATGTAGAATAAAAGAGGCTTTTCCAGCAGAAAGCAGTGCTGATTGGTGTTGAGTGGGTGTAATTGGTCCAAGTTTCATGAAAATTGCTCAACCCATGACCAGAGTATTTGAATAAAAGAGGATAATGACTAAAATTGAAGTTAGAAGATACAGTATTTTTCTCCCAGCAGTGGACTGTGATAATAGTGTCATGGGAAATGAAGATTTAAGTAGAAAATTATTACTAAATCGTCCCTAGAAAACACAGTTTCACTGTAATAGCACTCATTACACACTCATGAGTTGTTTTCTCATTAAAGTACAAACGTCAGTCAGTCTATTCCAGACTGTCGAAGTCAGAATGTCATGTTGACTTTAACCCAATGTGTTAAAGAGGGTGAATTCTAATAAAAGCCCGGCACTGTCCCAACTGAAGGGTACTTACGCCTCTCGCAGCCCACCCTGTGACAGGTCAAAGACTTGTCGAGGGTTCAAGATCCACATGAACATCTGTAATACCTTGGCACCCTACAGAGAGACAGACAGAGAAATATTTTCCTATTTATTATTATTTAAAAAACCTAGAATTGTTAAGTGTCCAAGCGACAAGTACATTAACAATTGTACAATCTTAAACCCTGTTAGAACTGCATTGTTTTTGCTGGGTCAGGTTCCATAATTGTGATTACTACCAAAACTCTCTGCAATTTAAATCCAGCAGCTGCAACTCAGGTTATCTGATAAAACTAATCCTGTTTGAACGGACATCTTCCTAATTAAACGTTCTGGCACATTGTAATAACTCGTGTGGCTCAAACAGCCTGACGAAGGCTGAAGAATCTATACCCGAGTTCAAATAAAGCAGCCAAAGACACACTGTCGAGACCCTCACAGTGGAGGAATTAATAAAAGACCATCATTTATAAAAATCTGATAATGTCAGGATGCAAGATCATGTTGATATCAGTAGAGAGGTTGTCAGCTAAATTCAGAGTCACACGTAAACTATTTATAGAGAAAGTAGTTCTGAATGATACTGGTTGGAATAACATGTATATAAGTAGATTCTCTAAAAAGTCATTCAAATTACGGTACAGACTGAGTAGAAATTACATTACAGAGACTTGAAACTAGGCTGGCTTGAAGGTATCTCAAACAGATATAGATAAAAATGTTAAAGTTTGCTGACCTGGTTGCCCCCGCTCTTGGGATTGACAAAAACCAAGATTGGCTTCATGAGAGGGGAGGGGAGGGGCTTCAACATGAACGGACGCCATTTAGACTCCTAAAGAGAGAAGGAGAGAGAGAGAGAGAGAGAGGGAGGGAGTGCGAAAAGGGGGAAATAATTGGTTAAATTCACATCTGCAAGTATGTAATACATAATACTGAAGTGATTAATCAATTAGTTGATTAAGAGAAAACTAAATTGCATTTTTCACTTCCTTTCTGACATTTAGAGGAATAATAAGAATAAAGTTTATTTATGTCCCACTAATCAAAATCAGTTATTACAAAGTGGCAATAAAACTGTGAATAATTTTATAATAATAAAAAAAAATTAATACATTTGAAATTTAATCAACAAATAGTAAGAACAAAGAACAAAATAAAATCCAGACATACACGACGGGTTCATTTGCAAAAAGATATCTCCGTTTTTATTAATTCAAGGGAATATCAATCAGCTCAGAATGCTGTTTATCTGTTTTTGAAAAGTGAGTAAACAATGAATCAAATAACCATTAAAAAGCACCCCTGGTAATACATTTAAATCAATACACCAATCCTGGTTCATTGATGTCCATTAATCTATGTAGTCAAAGTAGGTTGCGGACGGACCTCATGTGGGGAAAAAATATCGTTTTTATTCAGTGTTCATTTTGAGGAGGAAGTGAAACTCATTAGTCTGATCAGGTGAGAGGAAAATATAAACCCCGACATCCTCTGTCGTGGAGTTACTTACGTCCAGTCCCTTCTTGCTCGTCCTTCGTTTGAAAGATGTCCGCTTTTTTCTCCTGGCAGAGTTCTTAAGTGAGCTCTAGGGTACACACACACACACGCACACACACACACACACACACACACACACACATCCCTCAGTCACATCACATGCTTCATTGCACTTTTAATTACCATCACAAGGGACATGGTGACGGTGAAGTAACCATTGAACTCTGTGTGTGTGTGTGTGTGTGTGTGTGTGTAA
>NTHP01000515.1:202971-225615 GCA_003416845.1 Oplegnathus fasciatus | reverse complement strand
GTACATTTTGCTGATAATACTTACATACTTTTACTTGAGTAAGTTTTGAATGCAGGACTTTTACTTGTAGTGGAGTATTTTCACAGTGTGGTATTTGTACTTAAACAGCTCTATGGAGTTTTTAACTGGTTATGAAACAGTCTCAGTTTAATACCGATGCCTCTATATGACCTACATAAGCAAACGAGACCAACAGCGAGTTGACTGGCTATTTCTATTAGTTTCTAATAATGTCTGTCACCGGGTCGGATTTTTCTGCCAAATCACACGAAACGGCGCCGGGGTTTGCTCTGGCTGAATTCGAGTTGCTTCAGTCGCTAACCGAAGGTCCGTCTCCGGAGCTGCCGCCCACTCTCCTCCCGGAGAAGTAGTCTCCTCGCGGCGGGGAATGAAACGGAGGGAACATGTAACCTAACGTGAGGTGAAACACTACCGCCTTTGTCCACAGGGACCGCCAAAATCATGCAAAATGAAAACTTCCATAGATCTGCTTTAAGTAAAGGATCTGAATACTTCTTCCACCACTGGGAACTAAACACTTTTTCTTTCTTCATACTTGAAGTCATGTATTTCTGGTAAAATGTTCTCGTCAACGTTGTATTAAATCAAATACCATGTGTGTACCTCTTTGCTTTACTCTATAGTGATTAATGTATACGTATATTTACTTACAGCCTGTTTACACCAGGAACAACTGATGGCGATGATTTCTTTACTGTGGAAGAACTTCTGTTGAAAACTCTGCAGAAACAGACAGAAGTACACTGAGGTAGTCTGTATGAACAATAATAACTGTGAACAACGTGTGTACGTGTGTGTGTGTGTGTGTGTGTGTGTGTGTGTGTGCGTGTGCGCTCACCTTTCCACACTGTCTACATTTCCCCTCCTGTCTTCGTCTGTGGACCCAGTGATGTCTCAGTATGTTCTGCTGTCAGAGAGAAGAAATGTCAAACATGTTCACGGTCTCTCTGCACACACAGTGAAAACAGGAAAACTCTTCTTCTCTGGCATGTGTATCAGTCACGCACATATTTACACACACACACACACACACACACACACACACACACACACTTACATCTCTGAGGCACCGGGATCCTCCCTCTCTGAAGGTTGGCTTACATCGGAAGTTAATCTGGAGAGAGACAAGACAAGAGTAAACAAATAACAAACAATGAATATTGGCACAAAATACCAAATAATGTCAGTTTTATTCCAAAAATATTAGCACTATTGAGGCACATAACCACATGAATATTTAACAGTACGTCATCTACACTAATGCAATGATACTAAAGTGTATCCACAGTCAAAAAAGTGCTGCAGACAAACTTTTTGAAGTATGTTGTTTATTTTTACTCACAAAAATCTTTCCCTTTTAGTCACTGTGGTTAAAATCAATCAATACTGTATGTCAGGACATACACTGCGATGACATTCTTATAATGAAATATATTTAATAAAAGGCATAAATGAATACTGAATACATCTCAATTATTATGTCAAATTGTGTCAAACTAGACACGACTTTTAGATATTTGTGAAAGACATTTTTCTTTTCAGTTTGTGTATATAATATGCAAATAAATTGGATCTTTGCTAAAGCACAAACTGATTTAGAAACGCACAAAAACCATTCATATACCATTTCCCACACCTAAACTGGTACTATTTATAAAAATGTGCTACTTCAGACCAGCCATCACTGATGGTGTTTTTATTTTTGCCATCTACACAGCCTACGCGTTCTCATTCTTTCTATTTAAAGTCATAATTTCCCTGTTAATGATGTTTTCATTTTATCCTGAGTTGCGGCGCATTTAATAATGCTGCTTGAGTTATGACTGCAGATGCTGGTTTACAGGTACATGTGATGAATTAGTGGTACGGGTGCTATAAATAGTCACAGCCGTGCGTAACGGTCGCGTGTATTACGGCTGCTCTGAACCTCACGGTCAGCGCAATCACACTTCTTCTTCTTCTTATTCGCCATTCTTCTCATTGACAAGTCTAATGAAAAGGTCGTGCAGGCACAAGTATCGATATGCAAACAAGTGAGTCAGGGCGTATCTATCAGGGCGTCTACGTCCATTCATGGCTAACTGTGGGAGTGGAAATGAGGCTTGTGCACGTTCCACATGTGTATGCATATTTTTAAATTTAGTCGTGAATCTACAGCGTTTCATGCATTTGGCCGCAGGCGCTCGGAAGAACTACAATAGCCTACAACAGTATTGTGCAAGTTACCCACCATGCATCTGTCCTACATAAGCTGCCTGCACTCATTTTAAGCCTAAACGTGGTTCAACAGGGACAATGTCGCAGAAACTCAACTGGAGGATGAACAATATGTTTCAGAAATGAAATTCTCTTCAACAATGATAGTGTGTCAAGTCTGCATTCGAATGTAAGATTAACTGTGAGTGTGTGTGTGTGTGTGTGTGTGTGTGTGTGTGCGTGATACCTTTTCTAGTTGCTCTATGCAGCCGGTGTGAACAACGATCTTACAGGCAGCACATTTCCTCCTGGGGGCCGACTTCTTAAAGGAGAAAACAGACACACAGCACAGAGGGTGGTGAGATACACAACAAACACTCTGCGAACACAAGCAGAACGCACACTGATACACACACATAAAAGCACACAAACGCACACAGAGATGTGTTCGAGGTGCCCAAACATTTCGCTTCTCTTCCCATTCGGTATAAAGAGCTTCAGCAGCCTTTTATGAACAGCATTAACAGTACAATGACACTCCTTGACATTTTACAGTTTTATTTTTCTACACCAGTCAGGACTCAAAATGAAAAAAAGGAATTATGTTGGCATTAAATTAACAGTTTTTTAACATTGTTGGTGCCTCTGAAAGGAATAGGCAGACCTGCAGAACCATTAAACTGATCTGCAACTCTACAAGAAGCCTATTTTAAATGTTATTAACTGTTTTTGATTTTGTTAAACTTAAAATGGATAGTTCAATGTGACAGTCAGGAGTGAACCTACTGACCACTCCATTATCAGCTGTCATATTATTACCCATAATGAGTAGTTAGTGTGTTATAAGAGCAAGGGCAGCAGAGCAATATTATTTATGGAAGGCAAACAGCACTTTGGCATCTTGAATGTTTGCCTGTTGTTTTTCATTGCCTGTCACACTGTGTGATAAATGGCTGGGCTCATCTCTGAGCCATCAAAAGATAGCTTGTTAGGTCATCTTCTTACACGTATTGTTCATCATTAGTTTGTTTACTCAAAATTAGTATGTTTTAGCTCAATAATTAAAGGTGGAGTCTACGATTCTGGAGCGCCCCGATCGATCCAAACTCCATTCAGAAAACAAGCATTTTAAAAGTTGTCGTGTTGCAGACAGACCTGACAAAGCTTGAATTCAGACTTTTTACAAATCAGCATCATGATGTAGTTATTTTGTAGATATCTACAATATGTGTATAAAAAATGTGTATAAACAATAATGTCGCTGCCGTATTTATGCCTAATTTAGATGACGTTATTTTGCCCTGACTGATCCGAACTCCATTCAGAAAACAAGCATTTTTAAAGTTGTTTGCTTGTCGTCTTGCGGAGAGACCTGACGAAGCATGAATTCAGACTTTTTACAAGTTGACATCATGATGTAGTTATTTTGGCATCCTTTTGTTACGTTTATTGCAATGAAATCACAGCAAAATCTATCTATTTTGGGATTATACCACTGTAGTAAACCAGATTAATTCAGCTAAGTGTGACCTGCTAGATACAGTGAATATTTATTCATTTTGCCACACCAATTATCAAACTGCCACTCACCGGAGAGAGACGGAGAGACGAATATACGCGGGTTGTGTTTAAACCTGAATAAACACAAATGATCCCATGGAGCATGAGTTGTGGGGTTGCTAGTAGGCAGATTCTTTTACCTTTGGACGGAGCCAGGCTAGCTGTTTCGGCCTGTTTCCAGTCTTTATGCTAAGCTAAGCTAACCAGCTGCTGGCTGTAGCTTAATATGTAATGGACAGACATGAGAGTGGTATCGATCTTCTTATCTAACTCTTGGCAAGAAAGCAAATAAGCCTATTACCCACAATGCTGAAGTATTGCTTTAATTATTGAGCAAAAACATACTAATTTTGAGTAAACAAACTAATGATGAACAATACGTGTAAGAAGACGACCTAACAAGTTATTTTTTGATGGCTCAGAGATGAGCCCAGCCATTTATCACACAGTGTGACAGGCAATGAAAAACAACAGGCAAACATTCAAGGTGCCAAAGTGCTGTTTGCCTTCCATAAATAATATTGCTCTGCTGCCCTTGCTCTTATAACACACTAACTACTCATTATGGGTAATAATATGACAGCTGATAATGGAGTGGTCAGTAGGTTCACTCCTGACTGTCACATTGAGCAACACTTAAATGAAAAAGTGCTACTCTCACACACAAAAAAAAACTGACTTTCACTCTCATATCTCACTGGTCTGCAGTTCTGAATGTTCTCACAGTGCAGAAGTCCCACCACAAAATCCTCTTTTAACAAGAAATACGTCACATTAAGGAAGCAAGACGTTCTTTTTCAAGATGTTCCGGCAGTTAAAGTGAAGGGGAATGATGAGTTTAGGATAAGTAAACTGCAACAGCGTCAATGGAGGAACTTGTTTACCGCACGTTGGCTTTTTGTAGCTACATTTGTGAGCTGATAGAAATCTACCCGATCTTTATCACCATGACTCTTTTGTGTTTTACGTGATTCATGGTTTTAAACGAATTAGTCAAACAGTCTGCCTGCTTTAAAAGTCACAGTCTTAAGAAAAGGAAAGGAAGTATGACACTATTGCATATTACACATTGCGTAATTACCCAAGGACCAGACGTTAGGTTGTTCAGTCTCAGGGGGTGAGCACGGTCCAGAGGCAGCAAAGACATTCAATACATTAGAGACATTTCACTGCCTACTCCTAAAGGACCAATACAACCTGAAAAGTACACTTACTGTACTTTCAAATACTGTACTTAAGTACAATTTTGAGGTGCTTGTCCTTCACTTGAGTGTTTCCATTTTTAGTTACTTTACACTTCGACTCCGCTGTATTTCATAGGGGATTGTTGTACTTTTTACTCCACTACATTTATTTGACAGCTCTGGTTGATAGCTACTTTTTCAAATTAAGGTTTTACATTTAAAAAAAAAAGTGGAGGGGTTTATATTATAAACATCATACATTGCTAAAGATTAAAGTAGTTTTGGCCGGTGACACCTTCAAAAAATCAGGGTCAAATTGGGGCACCTTATCATGTTTTTATTTGCTGTTAGCACATGAAGAGGAGAAACCAAATGTATTCAATTTACTTTCACATAAGACTGAGAAAAGCAGCATATTTTAACATTTGAGAAGCTGGACCTAGTGAAGGTTTGGCACGATTAATCGATTATCAAAATTGTTGCAGATTTCTACAGCATGAATCTCTGTTCAAAGCCTCTGCAGCCTCTTTCAGACTGCCAGGTTTTTCTTAAATCAGCCATATCTAGCTGAGCACAGGTAGGAATGTGCGAATTCACGTCAACCACGACTTGTCAAAGTAATCTGAGATTCCACCGAGGTCAGGTTGTCCTTTTAAGTAGCCAAAAGCACCCAGCGCTGATGGAATATTTATCTAATTAAACACACGACAGAGAGAGATTGTAGGGAATTTATTTTTGCTGCAGCTCCATCTTACTGGCAGCTCTCTCACCATGTTATTGTATCCTCACTGTAATTACATACCATCAGTGAAAATATACAGATATGTCATTATATTATTGTCAATATTAAAGGTTATTTCTCAGCTCCCTGTTCCAAGTGTTCTTTGTAAGAGGTATATGATGGAGAGAGGGTCCGCAATACCTGTAATTTAAACACTTTCTACACAGCTCTGAATACTCCTGGTTAATTTGAGAGTTCACTTTCTCTGTTTTCCGAGTCATTTCTTCTGCTGCTTTGTAGCCATGGTTCATCTGAGCGAGAATGCGGCATCCTGTTTGAAATAACGCTGACTGCATTTAAGACTAGAAGCATACAATACGCTCCATTTCCAGAACGCTGGGACCACCTGCTCTGTGCACGAACTATGACTGACCGTGATTTGACTTCATGAATCACGAAGGGGAGATGGAGCACATCGAGTTTTATGCATGTGATTTTTGAAAATGTTGAAATACTGAGCAATTCATATGTGGAAAAAAAACATCAAATCCAAAATATATTTACCTTTAAAAGAGTTACTGACATGTACAGTTGCACTGAAATCACCGAAGAGTAAGATTTTAGTTATTTTTTTCTGTCCATATTTTGATGTGAAATCCAGAACGACAGTAGGAAAAGGCAAACTTGAGCATACTTAATCTTCTCTATGTAATGCCTGGCTTGAGGTCAGCATCTGCCCTGTGTCTGGACCGACAACACCTGGCCGACCACAGATCAGCCAACCAGGTAAACGTATTACCTGCTACTGATCCTAAAGTCCTCGATTCTTATCATTTAAATGGAGGAATTAAAGTGATGTCAAAGAAACTGATTTATAGATTGATTGNNTGTATGGCATCTTTCAACAACAAGTGCTTTACATAACTATGTTTGTATCGTTAAACTGACTTTATTTTAAAATGTATTTTTTTAAGTGATATTTTCCACACGCCAGCTATTAGTATTTGTATACTTATAGATAAAAGGTCAGAGCAGACCACTGCCAGGCCTCAGAACATTTGCCACAAAGAAAACCATTATGATTCAGAAGAAAATGAAGAATTCAATAACTCTGTGGGCTAATTTTTTAAATACAGTACCTTGAATTTGGCGCAGTCTGAGCTGCATTTTTCACTCCCTGTCAAGACACCACAAACAACAATATACTGATTTTTAATTAAAGTGTCGGTCATCTGTATGTGAGGTATCGTGACCACCTTTCATCATTCAGGAGTACATGAAATCTGTGTGAGGACACCGAGTGCTGCTGAGAGGTCTGTTTGTATTTAGTTAAATTAAGTTTATTTAGTTGTGTTTATTTGTGCGAGCCTCTCTCTCTCTTTTCTTTCTCTCTCTCTATCAACACGGTATCAAGACTTGTTTGTGTGTTGGGAGGACAAATACAGGGAGATCACACCTGAACCAGAACTCACATCACCCACGCACAAAATAACAGGACCAAGACTGTATCTTCCAGCGTGTGCACTGACGGGGCGTGGAGAACAATTAAGATATTGTAAAAGCTGTCCGTGGTGCAAAAAACGCTGGGAAACCCCAGGGGTAGAGTGTTATTTTCGTATTAGTATTTGTAGTGTTCTCGTGCAGAGTGTCGAAACTAAACATTACATTGTACATAGCTGTGAATACGAGTATATCTTCTACTAGTATTGCTGTTAGCTTGTACACAACTGTAAATAAGCCATTTTTAAAATAACTTATCAAACATCATTTTTAACGAAATCATTACCAACATATGATCTTTAACATGTATAATGTCAAATAAATCAACTTATGGCATCGCCTGTACAATGCTTCATAGTGGATGCAAGTGGATTACTTACTTTCAGAGCATGCACTACATGTCTGTCTCGTTTTTCTGCAAAACCAGGAAGAGCTAAACAGGATGTGACTAAACAGGAAGTGACGTCATCACATGACACAAACAGACAAATAATATCAATTTTACAAACAAGTTTGTTAAACTGCAAAGTAGGTACCAACTAGAAATGGGTACAGACAAATGATTTAAAGAAGAAATTTGAGAAAGTTAAACAAATGCCTTACGGGCAACACACTCCCTGCCTGCCCTACTGCGTGACGTCACTAAGAAGAAGCAGAACAATTTCTGTAATTGGTCTAAGAAAGGTTTTTGCATTGCCTTGGTCAGTTGTCTTCACCTCGACCTTTCTTACATGTCCATCCTTTCCAGGGAATGTGGCGATGATCCTGGCCACGGTCTGCTTGTCCCTGAGCAGAACTAGATCTCCAACTTGAAGGTTTCTGCGAGGCACTGTCCACTTTTGTCTGTGTCGCAAGGAAGGTACGTAGTCACGGCTCCAGCGGGTCCAGAACTGGTTTGCAAGAGCCTGAACTTGTCTCCATTGCTTTGTGTACAGGTCCCTGTCCGAGAAGACTCCAGGTGGAGGTGGAACTCTCTTCTGTCTTCTGTGTAAGGAGCATCGACAGTGAGAGTATAAAGGGTTTTTATGGGTCCGCAGACACAGGTAGGAGTGGTCGTGCATTTATGATGGCTGTTACCTCTGCCATTAGTGTGCAAAGCACTTCGTGGGTTAGGTGAGTGTTTTGCTGGAGAAACACTGAATCAAGAATTCTTCTGGCGATGCCTATCATGCACTCCCAAGAGCCTCCCAAGAGAGAGGCGTGTGGCGGGCTGAATTCCCAGCTGCATCCCTGCTCACTGAGGCACCTCTGCACCGTTTTGTCCATCCCGAGCTCTTTGCACGCTCCAGTAAAGTTGGTGCTGCAGTCGGATCTGAGCTGTTTCGCAGGGCCTCTGAGTGCAAAGAAGCGCCAGGGAGCGTTTACGCATCTGGACGTGTCCATAGACTCAATGACCTCAATATGCACAGCTCTTGAACTTATACAGCTGAACATTATGGCCCACAGCTTACTCTCCGCCTGTCCTCCTCTGGTGCGTCTGGTTGTGACAGACCAGGGCCCAAATACATCGAGCAACACATACATAAAGGGAGGGCAGGTTTTGAGGTGTTCAGCTGGCAGGTCCGCCATGTGTTCTTCCAGCTTTCCATGCAGCTTGCGGCAGGTTACGCATTTGTGGAGTACTGAACTGATTAGCGTCTTGCCTCCCAAGATCCACAGTCCTGCTGCCCTGATCGCTCCTTCCGTCAGGTGACTGCCTTGGTGTTTCACCTGCTCATGGTGATGTCCAGTAGGGAGATGTGGCTATCTTTGGCCAGAATTATTGGGTTCTTTTCTGCTGTTGCAAGGTGAGAGTGCTTTAGTCTGCCTCCAACGCAAATGAGATCGCCCTCCAAGGTTGGGCTGAGTTTCTGCAAAGGGCTGTTTTTGAATATTGCTTTGTTGGCTTGGAGGGCTTACAGTTCTTTTGCAAAGGCTGCCTTTAAGGATAACATTGCTTGCTTGGGCCATTTCATCCAGAGTACGAGGTAAGTTACATCTGTGCCAGCCTTTGCATTTGCTGCTTTGGTTTGAGTGTTTGTTGCCATGTGGACAAGGAACGCTACTCCTCTTACTAGGGAGGTGAAGTTGGAGGAGTGTTGGTTCTTCCAGGTAAGTAGCACAGGTTTGTACTTGCGATCGGATTTCTGAGTCTTTTTCAGGTTCAATTAGCTCAAATGTCTCACTTGTTTGTGTTTTCTCTGCAGGTGGCTGACGCAGGAAGGAGGGTCCGGTGAACCGAAAGGTCTGCGCCAGACGGGATGCAGGTAGGGATCTCGACGCATGGTCTGCAGGGTTTTCCTCTGTACTTACATAGTGCCGTTGTTTGGGCTTTGAGGACTGACGGATATGTTGAACTCTATTGTGGATGTACGCACAGAATCATTTTGGGTACCCCTGTTTTTATATTGTTTTCCATGAATGCAAAATAAAACTAAAATAAAATATTAGTATTCTGTTTAAAGGGTCTCACAGTCTCGTGGGATTATTTAATAAGGTCTCAGAGGCTAAAATAAAATTCTTAAAAAACACAGCCATTCAAAACTCATATAAGACTTCAGTACTTTTTTATTATACTTACGAGATCCCCACAAAAAGTAGTACAAAAGAAGACCTTTTTCTTTCAGCCTATCACACACACACACACACAGGAGTGGTCAGTGTGTACACTACTCACTGCGGTCTTTAGTAGGCAGGTGTCCTCTCCGAGATAACAGAGCTCTCCTGAACAACTCGTCTCCATCCACAGGTGATCCCCGTTCACTGCGTTCTCCTGCAGAGTCACAGACGGAGAAAGAAAGAGGGAAATAATGACATAATAACTCACATTATTCTTCTCTCTCACTCGCCACTGATTATTTTCAGTCACATTAAACTGCAACCATATGCACATAAACACTCGGCAGCGAAAGCGGTCAACAAGTGTGTCAAGCACATAATTGCCGCCGCTGAGTAGGTGGGTTTCACAGTGCATGTTAATTTAAGGTGCTAACCAAAACACTACAGGAGCTGCAAACACACATATACGCATACAAACATGTAAATGTGGATGAATGCATGCATGTGTCAGAAAAGGGATGTGACCAGGTGCATACAGCTGTGAGTATACAGTCTTAGTGGTTGATTGTGTGTGTTAAACAGACAATGTATAAAGTGGAATAAAAATTATCCTAATTTGCAGCATTTTTGCAGATGTAATTATATAGTTTTCATACATCTGCTCTATGGTCTATACCTCCAGCTGTTTTTTCTGCATATGATGTCTCACTATTGCCATTACTTGTACTTATACATACATATATTTTGCCTACTGTAAGTGCTGCACCTTCCACTTACTGTTTATTCTATATATTATCACTATACATATGAGCATTACTCTGAGCTTTACTGCTTTTTGCATTTCTTGTTAGCTGCATTTCGTTTTCTCAGAACTTGCACTTCAATAAAGCTGAATTTAATCCATTTAATCTAATTGTCATATAGCTGAACTTCTCATGATAAGTGACCAACTGGCCAAACAGAGCTGGACTGTGATAAGAAGAGCCAAAGCTGTCTAATCTTTTTATAATCTCTCCCTCTGTCTCTCACTTCTCTCGTAGCCAAAACTGCCTCCAACACAGCAGTCAATCAGCGACTGTAAATCACTTTTAATGGCCACTTGTAAACATTTCCATTTCCTCCTTCTATATCTTCCAATCCTACATACAATACAAAAATACAAAAAATCTGTTCTTAGTTTTGTCATTTTGCTAAAACCTTGCAGTGGCCTCTTAGTGAATATGAACAAACACTATCCGACTCATCAGCATCTAAAAAGGAGGCCATAAAGCCGTAGTAAATCAACCCCTAAGTGTATATTAATGAGTGATTGAGTACGATGATTATATGTGTGTGTGTGTGTCGTGCAGAGAGCTAAAGGCCAGCGATGACGTGGTGGAAGTGTCCCTGCAGACTGAGCCAGAGGGGACTCTCAGATGTGGGCCGGCAACAGTTTGTCTACTTATATCTTCCAATTAATAATACAGCACATTTTATTTACTATTCATTATGGACGTATGATTCACTCAGTGCCTAATTATACAGTATAATAGACGGTTACAAAAGTGATGGAAAGATGAGACGTTATTAGTTGATCACTCGAGACTTTAAATCTCCCACACTGACAGCCTTGTTTTTGCCAATGTTTTTGAACTTGATTACACAGGATTCAGAGTTTGGAGTATTTCGGAGGCTGTTTTTGTGCCCAAAGTGCCTTGTTTGTTTTCCTTTCCTGAGCCTGGTGTGCTCCAAATTGAAAATGCACCTACATTGATGATTCTGAGTAAAAACCTCCCTCTGTCACAGTCGTTCTTTTCTTGTTGAATCAGATAAAAATAGACGCATGCCTTTCTTCCGTTGGGCCCATTGTAAACAAGGTAAATTTGGCAGCAGTTATTTCTGCCAACCTTGTTTCAGAAACAGAGACTATCAACACAAAATTCTTCCTCTAACAGGAGCTTAGATTGTTTTTGTGAAAACAGCAGACTAAAACAACTAAATTTGCTGTAGATTTTCTTACAAAATGTGATGTAATTTACAAATAGTTGGTGTTATTTTGGTATCCAGTTTAAAATTCATTTATGGAACTAATTCAAAGAAATCATGAGTCTTTTTTAGGTAGTTATTTCTAGTATGTTGTTTCTAGTTGATCTTCAACACAAGAAAAAGAGATGGTAGGTACTGTAGATTTAATGTATAAGAATTGAACTGGTGGAGGTGATAAACAGCCCAGAAGTGAACTCTGATTTTAGACCGCTGATTACAGAAAATTTCTAACCTTTCTCTCGATTTGACCCTTTTCTGCCGAAGCGTGGGCCTTTTACAAAATTGCACACACTTGTGAATAATGCAGGGATCCATTTCTGTCCTCACAAGATCACAAATTGCTTGAGATACCAGGTTTGAGTGCCGCAGCTGACGGTGGACAAACATGAATTTTTGTCTTTGTGAGGTGAAACAGCTTTACAAGTGTCCCATTTTTATTCACATGGATTTCAATGGAAATGAAGAAGAAGAAGACCAAAATTATTTTTGTAGCACTTTTTTGCCCATTTCTGTCGAATTCACAGAGTTGTTTCATGGTGTCTTTCCATATCGACTTGGCATTTCCCTAAGCTTGAGCTGGAGTCAAAGCAGAAAGCGTTTTAAAATGTCTCTTTAGCTTCGTGAGGCGTTAAACAAAATCCATTAAATTCTGCAAAATAAGCCCAGAAAAAGTCACATCGCACAAAGTCCTGACACGTAAAACTTTCTTTCCTACGCTCAGTTGTCAAGGACATTTTCTAGTAATGATCAGAAACCCAAAAGAAAATTGCTGCTTTTCATTTCCACATGAACATACGGCTGTTGAAACCAGTCTGCTAACAAATCTGTTGGCATGAAAATCCAAATGTCATTCAGTGACTCAGCCAAGACAGAATAAGGACAACGGAGACTGTGACAACTGTCTTTTTGTGCAGTATTTGATTAAACTCGTGTTGATGTATATGCATGATGTCTCTTTTAAGAACGTGTACGTGGAAAATCTAGCAAAACATAAACATATATGCAATAAATACACATAAGAAACAAAGAGAAATATGATCATTATTCATATTCAGTTATATAAAGTGAGTGCATGTCTGACCGTCCAGTCCACGCAGGTGCGCAGGTCCTTGTTGGGCCCGTTGGATGCAGGAGGCAGGGGGGGCTGAGGTGGGCCGAGGTGCTGGAGGCCCGAGCGGGAGATCGCTTTCCTAAAAACAACATGAAACAAACTTTATTAACAAAGAAAGAGAGGCCACTGAAGCAAAAAAATCAACACTGTCATCCTTATGTATGACACAGCTCTCTCACCACGGAGCGGCTAAATCACAGAGAACTAGATTTCAGTATAATTTAGCATGTAAATTAATTATTCATGTTATGAGACCACATTTCGGCGGGTTCAGCTGGAGATATTTGGTCGAAGAGAAGTGGGAACAGCTTGGAGGAGAGAGTGCCAGCAGCACTTTGGGGTGACGAGAGAGAGACAGATCCGTTCTGTCAGAGGATGAGTCAGCAGTCATCTCTCTCTCCACGTTCCAGTCTCTGACTCTCGCCCTGTTATACTTCCTCTCCCCATTTTCTGTCACCTATATGTTTATCTATTTCTCTGTGTTTCGATTTCTTCACCATCACCTCCTCCTCCTCCTTCCCCATGAAAGAGCCAACCCACTGCACCCATCATAACATCATCTCCCTACATATTCATCTATTAACTGTCCATCTAGCATCTATCAGTAATAACTGAGGGCTCACTAAAGCAGAAAAAGATCCTTCTTTCAAATCTCCTTTAAAGGCCCTGAAATTAATCTTCTCAAGCATTTTCTTACTATGGGTGATGTACATTTTCATTTTTTTGCCAAAGTGCCAAACTATTTTGGTTATTTCACATGAGACAGTTCTGTATTTGTGTTTTTGTCACTGGTTAGAGATGGAAAAAGGTCACGTGTACCACACCCACACAGTCCTCGTGAAGCAGATGACCTGAGGTTCTGACTGCTGCTTGTTTAGTCGTGAATATTTAACGTTGAAGAGAAATATTCATATTTAAAACCAGGTTTTCAGGGGGATAAACGCTCATACGAAGTTGCTGAAACATTACTTTTTTGACAAAAAAAAATTGCAATAAAAGATAATTCAGTATTCAGCGCTCCTAAAAAATAAATGCTTTCTTAAGAAGGTGGAAAAGCCCCTTAAACTGTTTTCAGACCATGTGACAGAAATATTAGAGTACTTCAATCGAAAAAACACACACACCATCAGATTAAAGAAGTTTCCATTACATATACAGTATTATTAAACTGCACATCATAATCCATATGAAACATTTCATAAAAGGTCCATACCACCAAAGTGACTCCAGAAACATTTCTTACAATTCATCTGGTGGTTAGCCTTTTCATAAATATAAATTTAAGACACTGTTAATTATTATTCCACTGACTTCAATATATTTTGCACTTCGAGAGGTCGACTTTTTGTCATTTTCTATGAAAAGCGTGTGGTTTTGGTGGGATTTTCAAAATGTGTGCTTAGTTCTTCTACTCTATATTTGTCATGGTTCCCCTGTTATGTTAAAATGTGGATTTCATATTCACTAACATAGAAGACAAAGAAAAATCATTATATATAGTACCTTAAATACTTGATAGACTTTAATCATTGAATTTATCTTTAATTAAGTCAATTAAACTAATATACAGTATTTTAACTATTCTCTTTAAGTTGAAACTTGGTTGTTTGGTGCCAAGATTAAAAACTGAAATCTCACCTTCCCCGAACAGTTTGGGGTTTTTTGATAAAAGAGAAAGGGACATGTCTTTTTTTTTTTTTAATATTTTTGTAGAATGCAGATTTTTTTGTGTGTATGTACAATATAGCAAAGAAAAAAACATCTGTACTTTTTCCATAATTTCACACGAATGTCGTTAACGCTAGAAGGCGGCGTGGTTGAAAAGCACGACTTCATAGTAAATTGGTAATGATGGGAATGAATGGATGTGTGTGTGTCTGTCAGTGGAAAAGGTTGCACATCTGACCCCCCCTGTTGAAAGTTTCAGTGGCTGTCTGTCTAAAATTATCAACCAGGACAAAGAGGAGTCCACTTACACACACTGTAACCTGACGACACACCCTGACACACACACACACACACACACACATATATGCATGTACGCACCCTCACGACTCTTGGGATAAAAATAGCATTGCGTGGGTGACAACAGCACAAATGCAAGGACGTATGGTGACTGGACATATGCCACATAGAACAGAAAACCACACACACACACACAAACTTCATGAGTCTAACGATGAATGTATATTTCTGGTGGACACCATAAAGGATGTTTACAATTCTTTACAACTGCCGTCTTATTTTTGTAGTTTTTGTCATTATTTCCTTTAGGTTTGAGAACTTGTAGTCATATATTTATTACATACTAACCGCTGAGATCTGAGGACACGGCAACATGCAAGAAACGAGTCCATTAAGGGAAGTAACACGAGCGGACAGGCAGGCTGCGAACGAACCCACAGAATTGAAACCACTTACTTGGAAGTGAAACCAAAAGCAGAAAGTGAATGTTTAGCATGAAGTTAACGTTAAAGACGGACTTTTGTGTACATACTTAATAACCTTCGCTGTAGTTTTTGTTTCATTTCGCTCGCTTTGTTTGAGGATGTGATGTTTGTTGGGATATATTTTGAAAATCTACATGAAAACAGGAAGTGAAAATGAAGAAAAGCTATGAAAATGAGATCTACGTGTTTTCTGATTGTTACAACTAGACTTTGAACATCCAACATACACACACACACACACACACACACACACACACACTTAACCCTGTTGTTTATTGCCGTGTGGGAGAGTTGAGCGGTGAGGATTATTATAAACTGATTATGGTTGATCAGATGAATGAATAGGCTGTGTGTGTGTGTGTGTGTGTGTGTGTGTGTGTTTGTGTGCGCGCCTATTAATAATGAAACGATCCTTGCATGAAAGTGTGTATCTGAGAGTGTTTAGTTGCCAACAGGTGGAGAGGGAAAGTCAGAGCCTCTAAAAAAAGTCGATGTACTTGACGTACTCATCACGAAACAAGGTAAATGGAAATACACACTTAAATATACACACACAGAAACACACACAGACACTCTCATTCAGAGGTCATGGGGCACCATTATATTTGAGTGAGTCCTAATCTACTAAAAGCGGACAGGATCACAGGCATTAAGGCTCACTCTTAAAATTTAAACACACACACAAAAAAAAACACAACTGCAGTGTGAAGCTTTTCTGACTGCACACATCAGAACCATCCACACACACACACACACACACACACACACACACACACACACACACTTTGGAGTTATTTTAAGTAGATTTGTCCACAAAAAGTGCATCAATCTAAAAATAAATCTTGTATAAAAGCATTAAAATAAACGGGAGTGACAGCCAAACAAAGCAAAACTACCTTGTGAAAGGACAAATTGCACCACATCGACCACGAATAGTGAGCGCTACTTCTTTTTGTCTTTTACGTAATAAATTTGTCCACTTACAGTGAACAAAAAAACACTCTCAAAGAATGCGTTTTACTCACATGCCAGCTTTACATGCACAGTCAAGAAAAAATGGGAATTATCAAGAGCAGAGAAAAGGGAAATAATGAGAAAAGAGATGCAGAGAGATGAAGAGATACTGTGATATTTATGGGAATTATGACTTGTACCAAATTATAAACCCATTAGCTACAAATTTCATAATTGCAAACGGTCGTCACATTCACTTGAGGTGTTATAAACTGTTATCAGTCCACACTGACTTCCAGGAATGTTGTATTTTCCCACTTCAGGTACCTTGTACACACAATTTTATAACGATTACATGTTTTGTCTTCTCTATTTCGAGCCCACGTCTTGACAGGGGCTGGATCAACAGGTCTGCGAGCCGCGCTGTTGAGATCGGCTCCTCTGCGAACCTTCAAGCCGCTATATATAAAGTTTGAAACGTCCAACTCTTGGCACCCCCATCTGTAGTATCAAAAAGACACTGTGGTATACAGGAATGCATGTCATTACTTGCAACTTTATTAATTATGGGCTGAAGGCAACACAGACTGCACCAATCTTCACCTGGATTATTCTATTTTTATACAAACAAAAAGTTTTGCCTTCAGAATCATTTTAAGTCACTTTTTTGCTCCAGCCAGCTGATGAAAATGAATTCAACAAGAAGTGAAGCAGTTTGCGAGTAAGTGGGGAAAATACGCCGTAACAGGTTGTAACATACATTAAATAACCGGGTGTATTTAGGGAACACAAACTCAACAAACATTCAGGGAACCAAAAGGGTACCAAACCCTGACTGATTTGGAGAGTAAAGCACACGCACAGTAATGACCAGGAGTGGAAGAAGTATTCAGATTACATTAGTAAAAGTAGTAATACTACAGTGTAAATGTACTCTATCACAAGTACATGTAAGGCCAAGTTTTTACTTAAGCAGAAGAAAATATACTAAAAGTATATAAATTAAAATGAATGTTATATTTTCATATATATCATATTATTTCTCATGCATTAATGTGTAAGTAGCATTTTAACAACTTCATATATTCCTGAGTAGTTTAATTTGTGTCAATGCATCGTGTTTTTTAAGCTGGCTACATGTGTTGTTATGTAAAACCTAAAACTACAAAGTATCTGGTAACTATACCTGTCAAATAAATGTAGTGGAGTAAAAAAGTATAATATTTCCCTCTGAAATGTAGTGGAGTAGCATCAAATACAAATATTCAAGTAAAGTACAGGTACATCAAAACTGTACATGAGCAAATGTACTGTTTCATAGCAAGCTGGACACGTAATGCTCCAACAAAATCAAACGTTTACAATAACGGAGGGCGTCCAGACTCGATAAGATTGAAGTGATTAAAGTCGAGCACAGTTAAAGTAATAACGCACTCGTCACTCATCTTTAAGACCAAAACTAACACACTGTTCCAGATGTTGAAGTCAGTGGTGTCTCCCCAGCTGTTGTAACATTTAAACAGGCAGCAGAAACGTTAGCAGAGAGCGACAGACACTGAGTGTGTTAAAGCCTGCGGTGAAGAGATTAAACTGAACCCTGAATAGTGGAGTCGAATGCAGCTGCTCCCAGTTCGAACATCACCTACTCTCTCCCTCCTCATCCCTCCCTCCACTGTTCTCTTTATCTGGCCCTTTCCCCTTTACTGTCTCTGGAACTAATCGCCCTCCTCTTCCTCCTCCACTCTCTTCTTCTATCCTCCTCCTCTTCCTCTTCCTCCGCTCGCTCTCCTTTTTGTCTTCTTGTCCCTACCATCACGTTCAGCTCTCTTCTCCTCCCACCTCGGCTCTTCTTTCTCATCCTCCCCCTTGTCTCCTCTCCTTAATTTTCCTCCTCCACCTCCTCCTCCTCCTCCTCCTCTTCCAGCAGAGGTGGGTTGTCAGCGTTGCCATGACAACGGCACAGCGGGAGCATCGGCAGCTCATCCAGTAATTATATTGGTAGAGAATCTGCTCTATATATGTGTATATGTGTGTGTGTGTGTGTTTCGGCAACTTTACAGTCAACTGTAAATGTAGTTACTTAGACAGAAGCCTCATCACCTATGTGGGATGACAGTGTGTACGTGGACACACACACACACACACACACACACACATATATACCGTCTTCATTTCACAGCCTACACACTGAGGATGATGTAATTCCTCAACTGTTTTCTAAATACAGCTCCTGTGTAACCACGGAGGGGTCAACAGTTACTACAGTAGGAACTGTTTATGTACTTCAGTGCTATTCAGGTGATTAAGGTGGGAAGAAAATAGGCTTCTCTTGGTGGGTGGTATCACCGACGGCAAACACGCCTACACTGCTGTAATTTTCTCCGCGCCATCGCTGCAGCCGTTTAACCATTTTCTGAAAGTCCCTGTGTGAGCCTCAGCATGGCTACGCAAACGTTTGTGATTAATGATAAAGCGAGAACAAAAAGCAAGAGCCGCAGAAATAATAGGCAGCTGCAAGTGGGAGGAATCGAATTTAACATCTTCTGACTCGCGGAGCAGAAGATGTGGTGATTATGTGGGAGAAGTTTGGTTGACAAAAGAGACGCAACTGCACCAGTGTGGGTTTAGTGTTAAGCCTGATTCTCTGTGCATGCAAATGTTTGTTCAAGCTATGATGAGAAATTCAAACTTTTTTTTACAAGAAGACTTTATGAGAACAATGCACGATTGATTTTGTAATCGGCTATTAAAGCTATTAAATGTTATGCTTTCATAAGTATTATTTCTTATTTATTATTAAAAAGCACTACTGTAGGAAATGTGTGTTTCTTCATCTGAACCCAATACACCTTTAAATGTGAATCAATCTCAGAGGTGTTTCATGCAGAGTATGACTTTAGCAGAAGCTCAAAGTGTTACTGTGTGCTCCAGATGTGCATATTTTGGTTATATTTTGTTTGTTTTACCACTGACATCAACTCTTACCCCCCCATAGACACTATATGTTACAATACCATACAGTCTCCAGTGATTGGGCCTATGGCCCGCTGATGAAAGCCCTTGCATTTGCAGTATTACGACCCGGGTGTCGGTGGCGACTTTCCCGGAAAAATCAAAAGCGGCCCACAGTTAGGCTTTTAACGCAAGACTCGCGCTTCAAACCTGTGTGTGAAGCAGCGTACTGTTTTTTCTGGTCTCTGCTAACGTCGTGAGTAAAAGGTTACTATGGCCGAACAAACAAAGAAAAGGTCGATGACTACAGACGATGAAAGTGAAAGTGATACTGAAATGAGGTCCAAAAACACACCTGCAATAACCGATAACCGCCATAGGTGCCGTGAAAGACAACGAAATGAAAATCTTCGAGATTGCATCTTTTACGTACATCTTTCGGACTGTTATCTTTGCACATTCCTGCACAAACTGTACAGCTCTTTCGTTTTAAAAACAGACATGCTGCACATAATTTTTTTTCATATTATTTATTGTAAATGTTTCTATTTTATACTTATGCTCTTGACTTTTGCAGTACTTGTTTTTTACTTTCTGATTTTCTCCTTGTTTATTGTTATACCTAGTCATATTCTTTGTATGTGCAAACCTACTTGGCAATAAAATTGATTCTGATGCACCAACACACCAAAGCAAATTGTTTACATGAAAACATAAATAAACCGGATTCCAATTTAAAGTGACCTACACTCACTTCATCTATGGTATCTATGGTAACAGCCAAAGAGGCTCATTTTTCAGTACGTTTGAGCTGTGAGTAAAATCTACATTTAAAACATGTATTCAGCACCAAGAGAGACCGAACACCTGCACAAAACCCTGACAGCTCCACACCACTATCAGCCTTAAAAAAGCCCACAGCAGCCAAAGCCATTCAACTTCTGACATTTAGACTACGTTATACAAAGAAGCATCTCAAGAATTGATTTGTTTCACTACTGGTTAACAGGAAAAGCCATATTATGACGCTGGTTATAATCCCTGTATACAGTAGACGGTTGCAGGCAGAATTTCAAAGGTTAACATGGCAGCCGCTCACCTGTAGCCGAGAAGCCGGTGAAACCAACGCACCTTTTTCACCCTCCCTCTCCTTCCTCCCCGTCCACCTGCTCCAACATTTATCATTATTATTCTAAAAGCTTCTCTCACTTATTCATTTGCTAATATCCTTCTCTCCAGAGGTAAAAAAATAAAAATAAAAATCCAGCGCGGACTGAATCAACCTGCAGTTATTTCCCTACACACTCGCAGCACGGGTCAGGTAATTATGCCAATCAACGTGACAGGCAGCGGGGACCTGACACCAGACATCTGAGCTCTGCACTGTGTCACAACGTGTGTGTGCGAGTGTGTTTTTTGATTCGGGTTGAACTTACATAGGCAGTACAGAGCTACGATTTAGCTTGAGATTAGGTTATACATCAGGCTCGATGGTGGCCAAAGCAGTGGTGAGATTAAGGTTATGGTTATATAGGAAATTAACGTAGTCAATGGAAGTAAGAAACAATAGTAGTGTGTGCAAGTGTGTGCGTGAGAACAGTGGTGTCCAATGAACTATGACACTGGATCCACTGCACCTCACCTCCATCCTCAACTCCACCTTTGTCTCTTTTTGTTACAATAAAAGTGTAGACAACACAATAATCAGGATCAAAGCACTAAAACAATCTAATTAAAGGGATTAGAGTCAGGCATTAGATCAGGATATTATTGATAACATTCATACTGTGATGTTATAGATATTGTCTGGGATTTTGGTTTATAATAATTGAACTCTACAGCCTGTGGTAATTAAAAGACATGAACAGAAAATACCTCAACCAAGAAGTGGGGGCAAGTTTTAACAAAATCTGCAGAAAATCTGCAGAAGAAAATGCTAATTTATGCACGTTTCTATCCACTAATGTTGTGCAAATATTGGGAGATGAGCAGTAGGTGGCGCTAATGCTCCAGTCAGGTGCCATTGAACCATCGCAGAAGAAGAGGGCGCAACGAGATGACGTAATAATAAAGAGCGCCAGTCAAACCTCATGTCATGTATTAATGTGATCATCGCTCCACACAGATCTGATGTTTTCATCTCTTCATTGGACGTTTAAGTCAAATGCTTCATGTACGTCATCATTTATTTACTAAGTCTGTTTCCATTGCACTTTGTTGCATTTTGCTTTTATCGATAAACCAACTTTTCCACCAAATTTTTTTTGAGATATTTTGAGGGGTTTTTTTTATACGAATTTCTAGCGTTTCCACTCAGGTTTTTGTGCAATGTTTTTTGTAAAATCTTCTGTGATTGTATAGTACATTCATATTGCAATATCAGTCTACAATGCAGATAAACATTTTCTGAAAATTCAATTGAAAAAGATTAAAAAAAAAGATAAAACAACATGTCTCTTTTTGGCGGTTTAAATGAAGGTACCTTATCATATTGATGCAGAACTCCTACAAAAACTATATTACCATACAACAGTCCAGCTCACCGATGCACAACACTACTAACTACTATTATTATTTTATCATTACACCAGTCTACCACAGTATTCTATTTTATTTTATTCTATTTTATATACACTACTCACAAAAAGTTAGGGATATTCGGCTTTTGGATGAAATTTCAGAATGCACCTAAAATGCACTATAACCTTTACAGGTGAACTTAATTTGACCTTCTCTAAACTTTTGAATGCACATGTCCAAATGTTCAATGTTTCAGTACTTATTGCATAACATGCTGTTCTCTAACAAGGCGATTAACCGCAAAAATCACAACAAGTGTCTGATCCATGAATCGACCACTAAATGTTCTGGTTCAATGACAGTTTGTATTTAAACAGTCCTCTTCATCACGCTGTTCACATTTTGACATCATGAGACCAAGACGACACCTAACAATCGATCAACAGTACCTGGCCATCGCGAGGCTTCAAACGGGATGTTCTCAGAGGGAAGTTGCCACTGAGCTTAGAGTGTCACAGAGTGTCATCAGCAGGTTGCAACAGAGACACAGAGAGACTGGAAGAGTCACAGAAAGGCATAGAAGTGGACGTCCTTTGGCCACATCCCACGTCACGTCAGACCATTCGAAACCGCTTACATCAGCATGGTCTGCGTGCTAGACGACCTGCAAGGGTACCCGACCACACCACCAGGCACAGGCGTCATCGTCTTGCATGGGCCAGGGAGCATTTGCGCTGGACGAGGAACCAGTGGGCCTCAGTGCTGTTCTCTGATGAAAGTCGATTCACATTGAGCAGAAATGATGGCCGCCAACGCTGTCGGAGACGTCAAGGAGAACGCTATGCATCAGCCACTGTTGTCACCAGACGAGCCTTTGGAGGTGGTGGTGTTACAGTCTGGGCAGGTGTGTCT
>NTHP01000515.1:173764-186190 GCA_003416845.1 Oplegnathus fasciatus | reverse complement strand
GAGAGAGAGAGAGAGAGAGAGAGAGGGAGAGGGAGAGAGAGAGATTAGAGAGAAAGGGAGGAGAAAGTGAGAGTGAAGTAGAGAGAGAGAGATTGGAGATGAGGACACGTGAAGAGAGAGAGGAAAAGGGATAACTGAGAGGAGAGCGAGAGGGAGTGAAGGAGAGAGCATCTGTAGGCGGTCTTGGCTTTGCCCAAAGGCCTTGGCTTCTCTCCTCATCCTCCTCCTCATCATCATCATCTCTCCTTCACACTTTCACTCTCTCCTGCTCTCTCTCCTTCCCCTCCTCAACCTCATCCTCATCTACCTCCCTACTCACATCTTCATCCCTCCATCCACCCACCATTTTCTCTTCCTTTTTTCCTCCTCACTCACACTTTTGGTTCAAATTCAGGCCAAATTTCTAATTTATTCAATTGTAATAAAGCAGCAGCTCCGTAAGAGGAAAGTGCTTTCGGAAGTCAGGAAAGGACAAACTGTTAATTATATAGAAGTGAATTTGGAAGTGTCAACGTTCAAATATAGACACTAAATCTGCCATTTGAAATCAATAATCTCCTCCATCACCTGACAAGCTGCCATCCCAGCAAGCGAACAGAAATATTAAATTACGGGCCAACCAACCATGTCTTTGTTTGTGGCCTTTAACCCGAGAGGAAAAGAGCTTAAATAGGAGACAGAAGGAACATAAATACCATCATTTGTTCAGCGGTTTCCAACCTGTGGGTCGAGACAACCCAAGCAACCCTGTCTCCTAGAAATTATGTTTATAAAGTACTAAATTCTTTTCCAGTTACGTTGCAGTGGCAAATGTAATCACTGGCTGGATTATGTTCACAGACAACTTTGGGTTTTTTTTTTTTAAGTAAATTAAGTGCTACGTTTATGTACCACACAGGAGTCACAGGGAGGTGGTCGGGGTGTGTTTTTGGGCATACGAAGCTCAGGACTGTGACTCCTGTCTGTGGCTCGGTTTAAGCAAAAAGCACTTTGGTTAAGGTTTGGGAAAGATCGTAGTTTCGGTCAAATGTCAACAAACACGTTGCGTCTCAAGTCACTCTGGACTTTTTCTGTACTAAACCAGAACCTGATCTTCACCTAACCGTAACCGTAAGTGCTGCCAGTGCCTAAACACAACCATAAACTGTTTAATAATGCTGTACAGACCCTGTACTCACTACAAGCAGATATTGCACTGAAAGACTGGATATGCTGAAGGAAAACAATGAAAGAGACATTAATCAACAACTTTTCCTCATTGTGTTAATAGAAAACGTAATCCAGGCGGCATTACCTTGCCTTGAAAATGCATTAGCTGTTGCAAATTAGTTGTATATGAACGTAATTTCTAGGTTACCCCGAGGCGTCGCAAGATAAATATGAGGTGTCAAAAGATGATTAACAGTATAGGACAGCTGTTACACAAAAGTGTGTTTTTCTTTTTACTTCTTTGCTTTTGGCTCGTGAACTACTGCATAATTTTACATCTTCAGGCCCATAAAAAGTATTCAAACAACACAATTTTAATCTTTTAATTGAACTGGAAAGTAAATTTAAGGGGCGAGACCTTGAGACCTGGCTGAACATGGTATTTATTAACAGTCATTTACTCGTTTAAGTAGTTGCAAAGACAAGTTTGCCAGCTGAATGTCTATCGAGCTTTTTTCTTTATGAAATATATATATTAAATATCTATCAGGACACTCATCAAACACTACAGCAGCATTAGCAGATTTATTGTATAAATGCCAATGTTGTATAATACTGTACAGCCCTACTGGTTGACTTCTTGGTAACAGGTCAACAATGTCAGACTTTAATCAGTTTTACAGGTCTTGAAGAATATTAGTTTAGTTATATTCAAATAAACACAAAATACTGAAATGCATACACACGGGTTTTCTTCTTCAAGATTTAAATTTCTACCGTGTGAGCTGATATTTTAGAGGAAAGCACTTCTGCTTCACTACCAGTCTTTTTTTTTCTCTTTTTCTCTCTTTTTGTCCAGCAGAGTCAGCAGAGTATCTTTTCCAAAACTCCCACTCAGAAAACCCACTCTATTTCTATAAGTAGGAAAAAGAGAGTGAGAGTGAGAGAACTGCTTATTGTCTGTGAACTGACTACTAACAGTCATAGTGGTGGAGTGTCAACATAATGCTGAAACACACACACAGATAAAGAGAGCGATCTCCATCTTTATGGTTGGGAAAAAAAGAGGAGGGGGAATAAAACTAATAAATTATTAACTAGAATGAGAATAAAAGCGCTTTAGGTTTTAGCCAGCACATGCCAGTGGGGTAATATGAAAGTATTATTGTAGAAAAGGCAAAGACAGAGAAAGTGTTAAAGCTTTACGAACATTCATGCCCCAAAGACGAGCCACAAATATGTTGAACTGACACGTCCTTTCCAGAGGCAGGTGGTCCGAGTCACACCCAGTCTGCGCTGCGATTGTCACAAACTGATCTGAAACATGGCTTATGGACTAACATTAAACTGGATATCCATGTATAATTAGCAGTATGTTGTACTAGCTCCACTGAAGTATCAACAACAACAACACAGGGGTGTAAAAGACAGGTAATGTTCCAGTGGCAGGTTTGTCGATGCCAGCCCTACTGGGGATATTAGTGCCTGAAGAAAAACATACTGCACTCTCTAAATGAACTGTCAATAACAACATACAGACACCCTCCAGGGGATGTAGTTTACCGCAAACTTGTGAGGAACAAAGTAAAAAAAAAAAAGAGATATTGATTTCAAATAACACAAAACAAAATGAACAGTTTTATCACACACATCACTCAGCGATCACACCTCTCGAAACACCACGACAGGACGCTGACTGGATTTCTCACTTGTGATTAATTCTGCAGATTCATGCCAAGCACTTCTGAAGCCGTGTGTTGTTGTGACTGTGGATTGTTTGCTTCAGGACAGCATGTTTGTGCAGGTGAAAAAACATTAAATCAAGACTGGGTTTTGAAACACACAAACTCCTTTCCAAAGGCGTGTTCAGGTTGAATGCGATGCAAAGTTTAGGCAGCACAAATGCACACAAAGTCAAATGCAAATGGGTGTTAAGAGATGCAAATCCGTGTGTGTTATCTATCTATGACACTGCTTCAAGGAGACGGGATCAGAGAGATGAGAGAACACAATTAAGAAACTATTGGGAGTTCCTGGAAAGTTTTGAAATTGGCATACACTGTAAACCTAAGATTACTGAAACATACCAAGACCGGAAACCCCACGCACAGCTACTATTTCCACTGACATACACAGATTTTCTGAGGGAGGTGGGGGAACTACACAAGGTCAGCTCTCAATCTGCACTGAAACCTTCTGAGCTGAACTGTAAAATAATTCTCACTCGCTCATGGCGCTGTTTTCTGCGTGGTCCAGGATTATTATGAGTAGTTTGACGATATGAGATCAGGGGGTCGTCATTAGGTCGCCATTTTCAGCCAGTTTTGTTTTATTAGTCTCGCGTAACGTTGATAATTTTAGCCTTAAAAACCAAACATGTTTAAAAGAGCAGCAGCTTGATCAGAAGACAAACAATTCGCACCATGAATCACATCGCTTCATCCATGACTGTCAACACCAACTGGCCCAGACTAGAGCAGACTCGTCCCAACACCTAAATCATCATCAGACAGTCAGGGAACACGTCCAACGGCTGTTTGAATCCCACTTTCTCTCCCCACATTTCTAGTCTACCTTTCAGCTATATGCGATCAATTCAAGGATAATAATCCTAATAATAATTACATTTTTTTTAAAAACTAATAAAAAACACAGGGGTAAAAGTGGCTTTTCAGCATCAGCTTGTTTTTCTAAATTGGAAATTCACATTTTTAACCGACTAGTAGTTTGAAGTATCAAGCTGGTCGTGATCAAAAACAGAAGTAAACTTTGAAACCCCAAATTAGCATGAATCTCTTGATGCAGCAAAGAGTCAGAGGATTACTGACATGTGCATGTTAAACTGCTGAATCACTGTTAAGTCATCTGTTGAACAACTCAAAAGGTGCTTTACAACCTTTGACGTGAGAGAAGGTCCAGTCATAAAGAAGATCACACACTTTGGGGTGACTCACTGTCTTCAGACATGCTTGCTGGTAACTGGTTCTGACTGTTTTTTTGTTGACAACACAGCTAAAAAGAGCCGTAAACGCTGTTCTCTCTTTGTTGCCTTGTTCTCATGGCAGCTAGTGGGAAGGAGGGGGGTTGTCAAGCTGACACTATTAAAATCAAAATAAAGTGGAAACTGCTTATAGTGATCACAACTGTCTAGGTCAAATCGATCTCTATACGCAGGTGATTATTATAACAGATTTTTTTTCTTTTTCTTTAATTCTCATGCAGATTACCATCTAATTGACATTTGTTATTTATTACATGAAGATAAAGTAATGAAACATTACGTGATCAGGCAATATTAATCCACTTGACGAAGGCGGCTTTAACCGCAGGTTCTTTCCCCGTGCGCATTCGTTTTCTGTCTCCATCACCGGCAGCCGTGACTGTTTCTCGTTGTTTGAGTAGACTACACAAGTCAGCCTGAGGAACACAAAGTTTCGCTGCCGCATCTCCTCGGCTCGTTTCTGGCAGTTTGTCTTAAGCTGCGAGGAGACTACGTTTTTCATTGAGAGACTTTCTTTTTCCCGTCGTGATTTCAATGTGCACGCTGCACCGGCCTCAGATAGTCAGCTGGAAGCAGGCAAAGTATCATGGGAGTGAAGTAAAAAAAAACAGAATTACCGTAGTTTTTAATTTTTTTTCCTGATGTAGTCATGTATGAAAAGACCCCAAATGAACTACTAGATTACTATAAGCAAATTATTTAAACAGCATTTGTATAGGAATGATTTCGTCTAGGGATGTTAATGATTAACCATTAATCGATTAATCGCTGTTAAGAATTTAACCGATTAAAAATGTATTAACCGATAGCCAGTAGGATTTATGTTTATTGTGGAGAGGTTCAGAGTATTTTTTTATTTTCCTTTTATATAACACTTTATGTTTATGTATAAAATGGGTCTGGTTTGGTTTGCTCTGCCTTGTTAGTCTAGAAATGGCAATTTCACATGTGCCGCTAGAATTGCTTAAATAAAACTTTGCGTTTTGTATCTTATTAATTGTTAATGATTAATCGATAGTTAATGCATTCAACTATCGATTAAGGAAAATACACAAAATTCGCAACCTTAATTTCTTCACAAGCTTTTTGATCCATGTAAGTAGTTGATCACTGTAACCGTGATCACTATAAGCAGTTTCCACCATAAAATCAAGTTTTTATCGTCACATACACAATCATACAAAGTATAGTGAAATTCTTAGGTGTCTAGATAAATAAAATAAAGACAAATCAAATGGATAGAAGTAAAATATAAATAGAAAAAATAGGGTAAAAATTAACAGTGAAACAGTGAACAATATAATCAGTGCGTAATAATATCTGCAATATAAGTATGACAGTGATGTATGGCAACTGGATGGATTCTAAGTTAAATGTGTGTGTGAAGTATATACTGAATATACTACAAGTACATACTGTATTTGATGTGTTGGCTTCCTGTAATAGATACATTAATTTAAGACAACAAAGACTTGATTTATATCAGCAAACACACAATCAGAAATGTGAAATAGTACGCAACAGCAATGATAATACTGTATGTATATTCTACTGTACAATTAGTTAGTGCATGTCATGAACCACAGCCAGAACAGAGGAGTGATACTACCCTCTCCTCACCCATCTCTCTCACATCTTCCTCTGACACCTACATAATTACACAGTCTGTCAGTGTGTGTGTGTGTGTGTGTGTGTGTGTGTGCATGTGTGTGAAAGCAGGCATGTAATGTGGGGGAGGCGTCAGATTCGCGCTGTGCATCTGTATCTATCTGACCTTTACTGCTTAGGATAGACACACACGACAGCAGAGAAAATGAGACGGAGATAAAGACGGAGAGAAAAAGATAAAAGGAGAAGATGGAAAAGGAAGGAGGGATTGAGAGAGAGAAAAAAGGAGAACTAAATACAGAAAAAATAGAAGTAAAACTGGGAGAAAGAAAGAGAAAATAATTACTAATAACAACAATTATCAGATAATCTAAATCTTTATAGTACAAACAGAGAAAGTGAGAGCGTTATAAAACAAGGTACTGTCTCTAACATCAGGCTACAGCTGCCTAATAAAATGAATTATTTACTAATGACTCTCATCTGACCTGAGCAATTAGTGCACAAACACACACACACACACACACACACACATTAAGGCACACACATAAAAAGAGAGTGAGATAAAGATGCTGTCTCACTAATTATAGCGTGTCTCTGCAGCTGAGGTCTGCTGGGTCGTGTGTGTGTGTTGGTGTGTTGGTGTGTGGGCGAGCTAGTGTGTGTGTGTGTGTGTGTGTGTGTGTGTGTGTGTGTTTGAGTCAGGGACAAAATGAAAACCAGCAAAAGAAACGCTTCACTGGAGAGAAGAAGAGAAAAAAACGTCGCATTATAATGTGTGTGTGTGGGTGAATACATACGTGTGTGTGCTGGTATTTGTACACCTATCTTTGGGAGGAACAATTTGAGTTTTAGACCTTGGGAGTGAGGACATTTTTGGAAAGTGAGGACATTTTGGCCGGTCCGCACTTTGGGACAGACGTTCAAACGGCTGTTTGAGGGTTCAGACTTGGTTTTGAGGTTCAGGTTAGAATTAAGGTTAGGTTAGGTAAGGGTAAGGGGTAAGATATTTAAGCTATGTTTCCACCAAGCAGTCCAGTTCAGTTCAGTTCGTTACATATTAGAACGGTTATTTTCGCATTTCCATTGTCAAAAGTTGTGGATGGTACCAACAGAAACACTCCATACCGTCCCCTTTTTTCGTTACCCCCTACCCAATCATCACTAAAGTATACGCACTGAATAACATGCAAGAAAACGTTCCACCTTAAAAGTTGCCAGTAGCTGCCGGTGTAGCCTTTGAGCAGCACTGTGAATTATATGATTTCTTCTCCAGTCTATAACTAGCTAACATTAACTAGTAAAGATGAAAAGGCAGCAAAACATCCTTTCATTTTAGAAACTTTTGCAACTTTTCCTCAGCATGGATGTTCTGAACGTGGCTTCATTTGCTCGGCGCAAGTAAGTAAATGAAATCATCTGCTTAACGTTACGTGGTTGACGCGCTGTTGCCATCCGGTAACAACCCTGACTACATTTAAGAGTACTGTCCGTGGTGGAAACACAAAACAGATCAGGGGTTTAGATACTGTATACTATACCAAGAACACTGTACCAGTGTTTAGTGGAAACGAGGCTTTAGCTGTGATGGTTAAGGTTAGGGGGGGTTAGGTTGAAAGAGAGTGGGGTCTACATCCTGAGGGTGTAGCTCGTGGAGCACAGGCACAGGTAAAATCATATCAGACTCCTACTTATAAAAAAATCAACAAGATATGGGGGAATAAAACAATGATCCCAGCCTCTTCAGTGTGTTTATTTGTATGGTCTCCCCTCCAGGTTGTGTCGAGGCTCAACCCTGCTTAGCTTTAACACAAGTCTCGTTTACTTTAGGGCTGCAACTAACGATTATTTTCATTATCGATTAATCTGTCGATCATTTTCTCGATTAATCGATTAGTTGTTTGGTCCATAAAATGTCAGAAAATGGTGAAAAATGTTGATCACTGTTTCCCAACGCCCAANCAAATAAATAAAACTCTTAACTGGAGAGAAGAAAGGACTTTTAATAATAATAATAATAATAATAATAACAAAGAAATTATTTAAGTATAGAGTCACATTATAATGTGTGTTAATGCGTACATACAGTAAGTGCATATGTGTGTGTGAGCTTTGAGTTTGAGTGGGGACTCATCTATCTGAGGGCTGAGAGATGATCAGTGCTCAGTAATCCTACCTGCATAGACACACACACACACACACACACACACACACACACACACACACACACACACAAGAGACACTTCCAAAAGGCTGGGGTTAATCCATGCAGCACATACATGTTTACAATCATGGCAGTGTGTGTGCATTAATAGAAACATATAAATAGGGAGGGACGCAGACGTGCAGATGTGCAGAGAAACAGAAAGAGAAATTAACGTTATATCTCCTTGAATGTCCACAAATACAAAAGAAAAGTGAAAAGAAAACATCGTGGTCCCGTCTAAACCCAAATCTCTTCTGAGCAAACTGCACTCTGGATGTGGAGCTGATGGAGCAGCTGGCTGTGAGCTTCACCAAATTAGTCAACCATTTGGCATCAGAGCACACGGATCTCTCTCATCCATCAAAACCTTTGAAATGCATTTAAAAAGATGATTACACTGGACAATACAGCGGCGAGAATAAATCAAAATATTAAATGCCCTTTTGTCGGCCCCTTAGCCGAGGAATTCATCTGGCAGAGAAGCTCAAAATAAGATGTCAAAAACGTGAAAGATGTCTTTTCCTACTGCTACCTAGAGTAATAAAAATAAATGTCTTGTGTACTTTTCTAAAAATAGAAAAAGATTTAAGTTTGTTTTATGTTCTTAAAAAAGGCTATTCCAGGTTTGGTGACGCTGCCAGAAAATGAAAAGCTTCCCTTCCTCTTAGGAGAAGGTGAAAGTATTGCAAAACAGCAGCTATGTTTGTTCTTTAAAGCAAAATGTACATACGCTTAACTGAGTATTTGACTTATTGTATAAATATGAAGGAGCATCATATTAATGTATTTGTATAAAGAACTAACGATTATTTTCATTATCATTTCATCTGCTGAATATTTTCTCGATTAATGGTTTGGTGTATAAACCATTAATTGGCATCACAGTTTCCCAAAGCTGTCATAAAATGTCATAAAATCGCTTGTGTTGTCTGACCAATAGTCCAAAATCCAAATATATTCAATTTACTATCATATACGACTGAGAAAGGCAGCAAATCCTCACAAATGAGAGGCTGGAACTGGGAAAAGTTTGACTTTTTTTACTTGAAAAATGACCTGAACGATTAATCGCTTATCAAAATTGTTGCCTTTTATTTGTCTGTCGATGGACTGATAGATCAATCGACTAATTGTTGCAGCTCTATATGTTTATCATCATATAAACACCATATGTCTGTATAATGTGGGGTATATATATATGTATTTTAATCACTTGATAATAATCTTGTCTAGCTTTTATTGCTATTTACAGATTCAAGTGTTTTCCCACTATTTTTTATTCTCTTTACTATTGATTCCTTTATCTACAGTTCCCTGCTGTATATTCCACAACACAAACATGTACATGTGCCATTAAAACAAAGCTGAAACTGATATAAGAGCGAGACAGAGAGAGTTGGAGTTGCAGTGATGGAGTCAGTGTCACCCCAGCAGTCAACTCCACAGGTTCATTATCGGCTCGGGCGAGACAGATGGGCCTGCTGGACGGGAGAGAGGAGGTGCTGCTGTAAAAGTACAAACGCAAACCAGGAGAACATGACCGCTGAGCACGCCAGTTTAGAGTGCCACCTTCTGAGCTGTGTTTCAGGGCTTAGTCCGAGTCGTAGTTAGGGATTCTCCATTTTCTTTTTTAGTCAAAAACCGCGCTCGGTTTAGTGAGCTGAGTTCTGTTTGTGTGTCCTTCCCCTGTCTACTTGTATTTATGTATGCCATTATTGTAAATATTGTTAATATACACACAGTACACAAGAGAAACACCATCCATCCATCTATTTTCTGCTGTTTATCCGGAGACAGGGCTCTATGGCAGCAGGCTAAGCAAGGTAGTCCAGACGTTCCTCTCCCAAGCAACGTTTTCCAGCTCCTCCTGGGGGATCCCGAGGCGTTCCCAAGCCAGATGAGATATATAATCTCTCCAGGGTGTTCTGGGTGCACCCCGGGGTCTCCTACCAGTTAGACGTGCTGGGAAAACCTCCAGAGGAAAGCACTAAGGAGGCATCCTGAACCACCTCAACTGGCTCCTTACGACGTGAAGGAGCAGCCGCTCTACTCAGAGGAAACTCATTTCGGCCACTTGTGTCCACGATCTCACCAGCGTAAAATAAAATCACTGCCAAAGTCCTGTTTCTTTACTTTTTGTAACTGGATAACCAATTTCAGGTGCTCCCTCTTCCTCTAGATAACAACTTGTAACAACCTTCATCCAGCTATAAAAAGTGTAATTACTGCAGCTAACCTGTTGTTCACACGACCAGCCATCCAGCCAGACAACTATTCACACAGTGAGACCACCAGTCAGCAAATCATCCAGCATACCACCCAGTCTTTCAGGTAACAGTTTGACTGTTTTCACTGCTAAGACAAGAAGTAAGGGTTCAGTATCACGATTAAAGTTGCATTCGCAGGTTTGGCTTCAGACGGGATCAAACCCAGGACCTCCAGCTTGCAGGCTATCTCACTAACAGCTAGTAATCCAGTCCTTTCACTCAGTCAGTCAATTAGCCATTCGATCAATCATTCAGCCGGCTATCCATCCAGCCACGTTTACACACAGTCTGTGTGTAAATCCTGTCCGGCTCTGGTTGTTTTCATTGATGAATGTTAACACACTGTTTTAGTGCGACTAAAGACAAAAATCGAATCAGTATGAGCTGTCAAAACAACTTGACGGATCAAAGAAAGACCTCGGTTGTTGCCGGCTTTTTCTCAAGTCATGTTTTATACAGCAGCAAGTCAATGTCCATCAGCGTCAATCATGAACATAAGAACCCAGCGGGTACAGTAGTTCTGTGCTGTCATGGCCTTTTAAGAGCTGCGTTATGAAAATAATTCATTTTCTTGTTTTATTTTCATCAGAATTCAGTGAAGGACAAATTACTTCATAATAATATTTACAATTTAATCACTCTCCTGTTACTACAGCTTATCCTGTCAATAAAAAATACAACAATAAAGCATTATAAGTACATTTTCTTTGTGTCTGTTTCAGTTGTGAAACCTCTGGTGAGTGTGTGGACTGTATATTTTAATAAGTTATTTTTGTAGAAAGAAAGCATTACATTGTGTTGAGCCTTGGCAAGATTTACAACTTCTCCCTGCCCTGTGCCTCTTTCCTTTACATCTGAGGAATGTAAACAGACACCTACAGTATATAAAGTGGCACGGGAGGGTGTCCTGTCTTCTACCCTAAATCACATCACACTCTCATTGCATTACAGCACATTCAGGGCGATTAGACGACCGTGGTTCTAACGCTTGCACTGATACGTTCAGCGGTCGCTTGCCTGTGTCGATTTAGGTACCATGCTGGTGCCTTTTTGGTCATTTTACTGCATTATCAGGTCATTATCTGTGGCTGTAAAGGAGCCACTTTGTTCTTTTGTAGTGTTTACTGCCAGACAGGTCAGACAAAGACACTGGAAGTTTAGAAAGTTAACAAAGCAAGACTTTCAAGAATAGGTCATTGTGAAATACTCTCTGATGGAGAAGGAAGTAATTGACTAATCTTCAACATGTCAAGGTTTCTCTTCAACAAGGTTCCTCTTCTTCTCTATTACACCAGGAAGATCCACTTCTCTTTTCTCTTCTGTTTCGCCCTTCACCCTCTTTTTTTTTTTTTTTTCAGCTCCATTTCCAAGCAGGAAAAGCCTCTTAGAGCCAGCCAGACGACTAATAAGGAGCGGTTCCTGTCAGCCAATCCCCCATAATGCCTCAGCACACTGCATTATGGGCAAAATAACCCCCAACACACACACACACACACTCAGTCAGTCGCACTCTCAAACACTCCTGAAAAGGCTAGGAAAGGAGAGAGAGAGAACTCAGAAATCTCACCTAAAACAGACATCATCATTCCTGTTCTTCTTAGCAGAAAATGATTGATATGCATAAATATACACAAACACAGCACCAGCCAGCTACTCAGAGACGGTAGGGAGGGATGTGCTAACGCCTCTGTCCGTCTATAACATGTGTGTATAGAAAGGTTGCGTTGGTGAGTCAGAGTAGCAGAGAAACACGCCACATCATCATGATTAACACATGCTTACACCAACGTACACACACACGTTATTCAACACGTTTCATACGCCGACTCCCTTCAGTATCACGGCATCCATCCTGCTTATATTCAGTTTGACCTCACCCTCACCTGAAGTGGTTTGTCACTCCGTCCATCACGTGTACAGCATGTTTAAAAGGCCCTCTAAGCGATTTGTTGGGCCATAAAAATGTAGAAATAATAAAAATGAATGTCTGTGTGTTAAATATGTTTGAAATAACGTACACTGACTGTGGAACGAGACTGAAAATGCTTCGTAGGTTGAGAATTACTTCTTTTATGAAAAACATGAGGTGTTGTTTTGGTTGCATGTTTTCTGTTGGAGAGGTAACTTAACTAAATTCATCGTTTTCAACTAACAAACCAAATTACACTCTGAGGTGTCAGTACACTCCATAAACA
>NTHP01000515.1:82355-106309 GCA_003416845.1 Oplegnathus fasciatus | reverse complement strand
ACAGCACATAACACCAACTTCTTGCGTTTGCACTTCAGTGTTTGTACAGATTAAAAAACACAAGATGTAAAATTTTAATTTGCGAGTGCATAGAGGTGCTGGTAGGTGGATTTTGTTACTTTCAGACAGAGCCAGGCCAGCTGTAATATTCTCATTTTTTAAGCCAGCACAAGTCCTTGAAGTGCTCACACAAAAATGGAACATCTACGTTTCCATGACAACCGGGCGACTCCATCTGCTGAGGAAGATTGTGTGACACGGCTGAAAGCTCCAGAACAGCTTCTCATTGGACCATGTGGTGTGGTTGTTTTCGTCAATATCTACAACGTGTTATACGTTTATTATAATATGGGACAATCATCATGTTTTGGTCCAACTCTAGACTCCACTTCCTGTCCTCAAACACAGCTGCCACCCGGCTCTCATCCTGAGTGTGTATGCTCGTTATAAACTGGGTCAACACACACACACACACACACACACATGCATAACTTTTTCCATCTCTCCACTGTAACACTGACCGGTCATCCAGTACCGTTACACACACACTGGTGAACTCCCTCACCCTTTCTACTCACACACACTCGTTTGAGTTTTTCCAGCTCTCCTTTTGTGTTTTTTAACTTTCCTCCCTCAAACAGAAACCGATCCGTCTCTTCTTCTTCTTCCTTTCCATCAACTCTGTCTAGTTTAATGAACTTAAACTCAACAAGTGTCATCTGTAAATCACTTCAACGTACTTCTGTGTTGAAGTGAGAAGATTTAGTGAAAGCTAAGCTCACCTCAGCTCAACCTATCAGTCTTCTCTTGTGTGCTCTCACTGTGTTTATCTGGTTGTTCGCTGCAGGATTATCCCCCAAACTTTTGTTGTCTTGGGCCCTATTTTAATCGCAACAAGAGCAAAGCGGCACTGAAGGATTCCTCCCTCCACCTCTAGCTGGATGCTGGGTGAAAACTGGGTCAATGCCGGTCTTGCTGAGTACCCCATAGTGAGGGTTTTAATCCCTGGAAAAGGCAAACAGTCCGGGAAACTTGTTTGGGCGCGCCGCTGATCTTAATTCCTCGGTTAAAGCGGAGCTCTCTGAGGCGGACGCTTGCCAAGTAGAAACACGCTTGAAATGTCAAGTCACACACACACACACTGAACTTTGCATGGATGAATGGGCTTGTTCATGTCTCTTCGAATGAAAAGGTTCATGTAAGAGAAAGGTGTGATGGAAAGTTGTTCTTTTAGAGGAATGTAGAGACTCTGGGCCAGTTATGGTTTGACTGATATGGGTTTTAAAATGTTGATACCACTGCTGATATTATGGATTAAAGCTAATAAGTAATATTTTTGCAATATTAGTATGTTTACCATCTGCCTGTTCCCAAAAGGAAATTTCACCAACTGCCACCACCTCGCTGAGAAAGCCAATAAAAGTCACCCAGATATCAGATGCTTTTGCTAATTGAGTATTCCCACGTTTGAGCTTATAAAAATCAGTCTCCATCACATACATTTCCCTTCTCACTGATGTCAAAGTTTAGCCCACAGCAAAGCACGGCAACAGTGATGTTAAGCAGCCCAACAGAAACAACGATAACACACTACAGTATCCCAAGGAGCCAACAATGCTCAGCGGCCCAACAGTGGCCCAAATCAGGCACAGTCGGTTATCCGGCCCAGTATTCCAAGGAATTACATCAATACTGGACGATTCCACACTTGACGCTTTACATCCAGTGCCAACATTCAGTGCCAGACTTTCATGCAGGAGACCAAAGTTTGAATCCCGTCAAAGACCTGTTCGATAACCACGATCTTTCCTGACTTTAACCATTTTTCACTGATCATAATCCAGTATCTTGCAGAATCGCCCAACATCAGCGTTCTTGTCTGGCAATAAGGTTGCAGCCCATTGCCAGACTCATGCCAGGCTTGTCATTAATAATATTCTGGGAAGCAAACTTTCAATTCCAAGCGCAGAAACCGGCCCCAAAAGTTGGACCGCGTGCTGCTAAGTGGAGCTGATTCTCAGCCCACATTGGCCCGAGTCTGCACCCTAAAATCCCCGCCAGCGAGACAGCTCACATTTGGTCTCTATCGCACTCAAATGCAACCGGCACCACTCAACTGGTTATCTGGAGAAACCGATCTGAATTTAGCCTCATACACTGCTCAAACCCACAAAACTATGGATGGATGAATATATATAGATTTCATTTCTTATTTCTAGTAAAATCGAGGGCAGATACAGAATATTTATGTGATATTACGTGTGGTAAAACAGTTTGTATGGGAATTTAAGGGAGAAAATTAAGACTTATAAGGTTAAATGAAAAGACAAAGGCTATACCGCAGGTATAAATGGGTAAAGGAAAGAGAGAGGCAGACGGGGAACAAAAGAAAGATGAATTACCAATAGTTCACAAAGAAAGAAGAGTCAGGAAGAGAAACAAGGAGGTTAACAAGCAGAAGTTTCTGGCATTTTGGACAGGAGCCGACTCGTCCCAACTCTCAGCTCACCCTGGAGGAGTGACGGATGAGGAGGAGGAGGAGGAGGAAGGCTGGAAAGAGGGGTGAAAGGTTAACTAGACACCGGATGGAGAGGTTTCTGTCTTAAGGATATGAGCTGCAAGATCCATAAAGAAAACATCAAAGTTGAGTGGGTCTCCCAGCTCATACACCTTACTGTTTAATAAGCAGTTTACAGGCTTTAAACACTTTGAAGTTTCCAACACTGGAGCTCATGCAGAAATCCCCAAGTCTGAGTACAAAGACTACCAACTAAATACACTGAAATTCTGTTGATTCTACAATTTTAAAGATTATAATATGGATATTTTTTGGATTTCTTCTCCATAATATGCCCAAAAACTATAAACTGTTGCTCCTCAGTATCTTTTAAACTTGTTATATGTCCAAAAAAAATTGGCTGCGACTATAAAAAACTGCTTCCAGGCTCATTTTAGGGCTGGGTGTATAAGCTACTCACAGGGATATTAAACCCACACCCAGCTAACCACACACACAAGCTCACACACAGCCATTTAAAACCTTTTATGGTGCCCAAAGCAAAACAACAGGGGGCAGATGGGGGACAGGGAAATGCAGAATCAAGAGGGAGAAAAGAGTAAAGGAAGAGGCAGACAGAAATACAGACAGAGGAGGTAAATTTAGCTTTGCCTCAGAGAACGAAGGCTCCTGTGGATTTTCCATAATGATCCCTCACACACTGATTACTACCTTCGCTTTGCTCTCAAATGGCTGCCTGCCTGCAGCAAACTGGAGTCTGAGTCCACTTTCAAAGTCGGGAGAGAGGTTGCATCAGATTTAAAAAGGAGGAAAACGTGTCCTCCATGTCCATGTGCACGCCATCTGTGGGCCGCTGTCACTTTCTAAAGGCAGATGAGTTTAAATCAGGAAGGTGGCTTCAATTTAAAGCAACGTTGAAGTGAGTAAGAGGTACATCAGAGACAGATATTGTTAAATCTGCCAAATATTTTATCCTCACCAGGGTGGAAATACCTCCGAAGAAGCCTTTAGACCGCAAGACACCAAAACGTTGAAGTAAAATCTGAGACTTGTTAGCCGTGGTTGTGTTATTGTGTGCATTTACATCTTATATTAACATGTGTTTAAGTAAGATCTTAAAACTTAAGATCACAAGTTAATGTCAGGTGTAAATTGGGTCTTAGTCGGACCAAAAGTAAACACAGAATTTAGCCACCTGGATGAGCTATTTTAGCTAACAGCATGGGGGTCTACTTCCATGGCAACCTGTCAGCTATTCGTATTGATATGTCTGACTTTAATTAATCAAATTTTAGCCAGTGACCAAAATTCTAACTAAACAGTAAAAACAAAATAAGCAGTCCCAGTTTCCAAACAAGACTAAGACCCTGTTTACACTTGGTTTTAAAATGCGTCTTGGCCGATCACTCAAACCACTTGCAGAGGTGGTCTGGGACGCCTTTGACCACACATCTTTTGTAGTGTAAACACTAATGCGTCCTGATGCATCCCTGAAAAGGACGCAAAAGGAAAATACGTCATCTATGCGACTTGTCCGGTGCTCTTTTGTAAGCCGCACGTGACTTTGTCCTGCCAATCTCAACAGTTGGAATAGCCCGTAAATGTGTATGCCGCTTGTCCGGCAACAGACTGACGTAATAACTGTACGAGAGGCCCTTTGACCTTCTAGTGGAAGTGACGTAGTAGTAGTAGCAGTAACAAAATCTGAACACAAGTGATCAGCTGGACACATTGGAGACACAAGACAGACACATGTGTGAACGGCGATGTGTCTCGACTGTCCACTTGTGTTCAGATCACCGAAACGCTTTTTAAAACCAAGTGTAAACAGGATACTAGAGGAAAAGTCAGAGGATTACCAAAGTCAGTAGGATTCATCATCTGGGAACCATGAATGCCTGCACAGAGTTTAATGCCAATCCATCTCATAGTTGTTGAGATATTTCCGTCTAGACCAAAGTGGTGGACCCTCAAACCGACACTGCCCCAGAGCCATTCTGCATCGCTAAAAACTGGTTCCAAACATTTGACATTTTAAATCAAACGGCAGCAAGTAAAACTCTCAAGCCCACGTGCTCTGTGCTGTACAGCTGCTGCCATGTGAAAAGTGTACAACTCTTCATTTTATTATATTTATTTTGCATATCTTGCCTCTAAATTTAACTGTGAATTTACACGACCCACTGGGAGTCAATTAAATGACTTAACCCAGAACAGCGCTCTCAAATGAGCCTCGCAGACCAGCTTAGACACAACCTGAAGATCTGGCACCACACCTGCAGTAATAACAAGGTATGCTTCATTATTCAGGTGCATTCCTTTAGCTGACACCCAATCTGAGTTCTACAGAGAGGCTGGGCTGGTTGTGATATTCAAAACGTGACAATACAGACAACTGATGGGTAATAAAATGTGACTGGTTGCGAAATGATGTCGCCATTTGTTCATTATCTATATAAAATAGCGCGTGTGGATGTGTGTGTGCACTACAGACTGACACAGCAGACACATGGACCATTCAGAGAGACACCGAGCGAGGCCAACAGCGAGCAGGATGCCCTGCCCCGACGGAGAACAGGCTCTGCACTGTGAGCACATGGGTCAAGCTGTTTACCCTCAACTCTCTCTCTGTGTGTGTTGAATAAAACAACTCCACCCTGAGTGAGTGCTGAGCTGTCAAAGCCATCATGCGTGTTAATAAAAGAGCTTGATAAATAGACAGAGGTGCGTCTTTATCTGCAGGTATGCTGTGTGTTATGTAAGCATAGTTGGAAAGCTCCGGAGCATGTGCAGAGCAAATATACTCTTTTCCTCTGCATATCAGTCCGAGTACACCATGTGCCACATTTTTTGAAAGCATGTGCAAGTGCGTGAAATAGCATTTAAATTTAAAGCCACTCTCTCGCTGTCTCTGTCCATTTCCTGAGCTGTGTGACAGAAATGTGATCTCAGCGTCTCTTTGTGTGCAGCCGACCTTTATCTTTTATTAAAAAACCTCCAAATAATGCAGCGTCACTGGCTGCCGTACATTTACATTCGCTGTATAACTGCTGTGCTAGTCATCAATCCCCTTTCTTACAAAACTTCTTCTTCTTGTGACCCCTCGTGAAAGGTTGTGCATCTACGACTTCTCAGATTGTTTATTTGAATAATGTTTTAGAGAACTGAATGTGTAAAACTAAGAGTTAATATTTCACAAGAAAAAAAAAGGCAAAGATAAGACAAAAAGTTTCTATCTATCAGCCAATATTGATGGATTTTCCAGATCTACAGTAGGTGCTGATGCCAAAAATGGGAATCCAAGTTTCCTAAACACAAATGCAGACATTTGGTCAAACCAAGACATTTATCTACCCACTGTGCATCAATCCATTTGAATTCCTTCTGTTTATAATTTATTAATTACATTATGTTAAAGATTAATTGAGCCAAACAGGCAGCAATGATTTAAATTTGATCATTTTTTAATGTAATTTGAATTTGGTGAATGAAAAGTGTAAATAAACACATATTTTAGATTTTGACAGCTTGATTTCACCTCCTGTTTTTGGTATGTTTTCCCTCTGTGAAATAGATTTAAATCACGTCATACAAACATATTTTTACTTCACGTCAACGTCAAATAGGATTGTTTTGGTCGCAGGCGAATGGAGATGAAAGAAGACTCCACCTTCACACTGATGCAGTGTTATTATTCTAAAACCTGAGGAACTTGATTACGATTTAAGCTTCAAACACAACGGTGGAGACAAGAGGGAGACGATGGGAGGGACCTCTGGCCGATGAGCGAAGCAGGCGTTAAGGTTCAGGATCCCACACATGCTGCCGGCTGAGAGGGTTTACATTGTTGTGAGGAATCCCGAGTCAACAAACCCCCGGAGAGAGAAAGCGAGAGCGAGACCCGACCCAACAAAGACTCCAGTCTGTTTCTCAGGGCTGCCTGAGATTCAAACACTACAGTCTTGTTGGTCTCCACATTCATGCATCCCCCACCCTCTCTCTCTCTCTCTCACACACTCACACATACTATTCATGCTTTACTATATATTGAATATTCACCTCACTAACAAGAGCATCTTAGTACTGCTTCACAACACAACCTGACCTTTGTGTGCTGTAGGTACAAGAGGGAGTGTAACGCCTTATATCTGACACCTTTTCAGATACCTGGACAGAAACTTTGAGCTGTTGTCCTCCAAATACCTCAAAATGGTTTCAAGGTTCAAGGTTCAAGGTTTTGATCCAATGCAAAGTAATGTGGAGCCAGAATCACCAATGCTAATACTGAGACTTTTTTCTTATTAAAAGCAGCTAATGTAGAATAACGCAGGAAAGAGCAATGTGTATTGATTTATGAGCATTTCTTTTTACTATATCTGACTAAACTGTTCATCTGATCGTCTGCCCACTTCTGTTTTTCGCCCGATCTCCCCAAGCGACATCGTCGTGTTCTCAGATCTCAGTAGCAGGGTCCCTACACCTTTTCCAAAGTCAAATTCAAGCATTTTTCAAGCATTTTGAAGGTGCATTTTCAAGCTTTTCCAGCGCCTTACGGCTATGGTAAATTATCCTCAAATCATCTTATGTTATTTCTAAAAAGCAAACTATTGAGTCAGATAGCGATTTATTGTATTAATGCAGTTAGAATTTCAAGCAGTTTCAAGCACTTTATTCAAAATCCAAGCACTTTTCAAACCTTGAAAACGCCACATTAAAATTCAAGCATTTTCAAGGATTTCCAGCACGTGTACGAACACTCTATACAAGTTACTAGCAGTCAGCAGTCAGCATCCTGTTGCTCGTGCATGTGCTCACACTCTGTAGGCACGAGCGAGCATTGGCTAAAACAGTGACGTGACACACATGAGACTGAACGTGATTGACAGGCATCATATTGATAGCTCGCAAGCCAGCTTATCACTGTTTGTCTAGTTTTCACCAAGAGGCTCAGCAGCGTCAGCAGAGCTATATTAGCTGGATGAAAATGCTAACGGTGCGTGAACCAGACGGAATATTACAAATAAGATGTTTTTCCACACTTCATTATTGACGTGATAGCTTCCATCATAACTCTCATTTTGCTGAATCATGATGCACGAATGTTTCAGCTTCGTTGACCCGAGTTTTACCCGGACATCAGTCACATTCCTGTTTTGGCAGACGGACTTCACTAGATAAAACTTTAGTTTTTTTGTGCTTATGTGGAGTCTGTGTCAGAGTCTGTGTTGTGGTGTGTGCCGGTCATTTGTTGATGTTCGTGGACTCCACTTACTGCAGCGGTATGATCCCAAAATAAACTGATTTTGATAAACAGATCAAAATGATGCCGAAATAACTTCATCATGATGCTGATTTGTAAAAGTCTGAATTCATGCTCTGTCAGGTCTGTCTGCAAGACGACAAACAAACAACTTTTAAAATGCTTGTTTTCTGAATGGAGTTCTGATTGATCAGGCCTATGCTAACATTGTAGCTGCTCAAAACACTCAATACTCAAAATAACATCATCTAAATTAAACATAAATACGGCAGCAACGTTATTGTTTATACACATAGATATCTGCATATTGTGTAACTTTAACATTATATCTGTATCAATATGAAGTAGTATCATAGAGCTAACGTTAGCTAGTGTTGCACACTGTTGATGCTGTAGCAGAGCTGAAGAGAGGACAGGCACTCAGAAGCACGCACAACGCCACATCAGTTGGATTCCGGAAAAACCGTCCCAAGTCCTTTACATAGAAATCAGTCCACAGGGTGTTACAGGCAACTGAGAAAGTCGGGGAAAGTCACATATCAGTTGTTACATACAGGACCTTTAAGATGATTTGAACAGTGATTTCCTCCAAAATTGATACATTTGGCTACATTTGACAAAAGTTACCGGTAGTCTCTATTCAATGGCACACCTTCTGATGATATCTAAGCTATTGCATAATAAGCTGTGGGTTGACAGGAACATGTGTTGGCACCCCCGGATTCTTCTACCTTCCATGACAAGGTGATAAAAAATGGATGCTGACCTCCTGGATTCATCTGCTCCTGTCTGCCACCGCTTTACAATGCTCACCTCCACCAGTCTTCCGACCACTCAAAGCGCTTTACACTACATACCATTGACCCATTCACACACACATTCATTCGTTGGCACTCACACACTGAGCAATTGTGTAACAACAAAACAAGGAACGATGAAGCAATCATTCAGTAAAGTTCTCAAACAATGAGTCAGGGGGGTGATTGCTATAGGCGACATAGGTGCCCAGAAAAAAAGAAAATCTTTTTTTTTTGTAAATTTTGACATAAAAAAAACATGCTAGAGCTGATATTTGTGTTGATATCTTTTTTCGCCTTTATTGGACAGAGTGAGAGTGAAGAGGCGACAGGAAATGTGGGGAGAGAGAGGAGCATTACATGCAGCAAAGGTTGGCTGCTGGAGTCAAACCAGCAGTGTTGCAGTTATAAGGCGTGTGCTATAACCATTCGGTTACCAAGGCGCTCCTTTGTGTTGATTTCTTATTAGCTCTTGTTCTTGTTTGTAATAAATAAACGTGCAGTACTTTTACTATAGAACTGTTAAGAAGTTTTGATTGTAATGTCTGAAAGTAAATAAAAATAAATACATAAATTTGATCCCCCCCCCACGTTACCTTGACGGCGGTAACAACACAACTACTGCAACTTGCTCCCAACTCCAACTCTTGGGTACATTCCATCTGTAGTAAAAAGTCTAAATCATCAAAAGTGGAGATACACGGTTTTCATCGGACAGCGACGATATGTGTTTTGTCATTGGAACCTGTACGATATTCAACATGTGCTTAGCATCAAAGATGGAGGCAAAATGGTAAAATGGTTAGTTTATGTTTACCAAACTCCTCCATCAGGTCATCCAAGCGTGTGGAGGTGCTGTTGACCCCACCCTGACCAGCCGCTGCACACACCTGCTGTGTGAGAGTCAAGTCAGCAACTTGTATGTACAGGTAAGGACACGTGCTATCAGAACATACACAACTGTAGTAAGTACCACTGTAAAACATGGTGTGTGACTCGGTATCTTATATCTAGATAGAAACACCTGAGAGCCACAGAGATTAGGCATGCTATAACAGAGGGAGACCATATAGAAGATGAAGAGGTCACAGACATGTTGACAGGAGAAGGGATTGACTGAGAATCTGAAAGTTGAATGTATAGCCTTGTATAGAGAAAGGGGAGACTACTGGACGTGCTGACTGAACAGCATGATGAACTTCATGCTGTTCTGCTCCTTGATTTAGTTTAGTTTAACCAAGCTTGACCAAAAACATGTCATCTTTGTTTGTTGGTGTTTGTGGTATTCTCTCTGCCAGGCTCTCAGAGAGGGGAAGCGCTGTGTAACTGCCCACTGGCTCAACACTGTGCTGAAAAGGAAGAGGATGGTACCTCCTCATCGGACGTTACATCTGCCCTTCGCCTTCCCTCCAGGAGCCAAACCCTGCTCTTCGCACGTAGGTCCAACTCCTACAAACCACTGCTGCTTTGGTTCACACGGTCACATTTGTTACCATCCTGGAAGCTGTTGGTGTAGCGGACGAAGGCGCTGACCGTAGAAAACTACATTTGCATTTAAATATCAAGGAAATGTCTTCTCTTTTTTTAATTGTTGTTGTTTTTTTGTCTCAGAATCCTCAACTTCCCAGCTTATTTGAGCAGGTAAAAGTCTGACTTGTGTCTCACAGGGAGGCTGTGATATGTCGATCTTATATCTTATATCACCTGATTAGCTTCTCTTGTGAAAAAGAATGCAGGATACTTAAACTCCTTCATGTGGGGCAACAATAATCAGTCTGCAGTTTTCCAGCCAGTGCTAGGGTTCTGCTCCACAATAGGTTGTAGTGTATGCTGGATCGCCAAGGCTGGCAAAGAGCAGAGATGCAGTCCCACTGTCACCAAACTGGACACAGTCCTGTCCCACACTTTGAGACCGTGTCTATGAAAATCACTAACAGAATCAGTAACAAGGCCCAGCCTTGGAGAAACCCACCACTCACTTATATTACTTCTATATTCTATTAATCTTTAGAAATTGTAGAAAGGGCTGTCCTAAACACTATTTGTTTTTTACCATGGTATGTTTCTGACATCTCTGTATTCTAACCTTTTCTCTGATTCTTAGATCATATCAGTGACAGGTTTTGTGGATGCTGACAGGGATGACCTGAAGTTGATGGCCTACCTGGCTGGTGCCAGATACACCGGATATCTGTGTCGCAGTAACACTGTGCTCATCTGTAAAGAGTAAGATTGTTCACCACAAAAACACAACTTTGCAGGATGATTTGAAAGTGTGCTGTCAGGATTACAGTCAGACTCTATCCACACTCACTGCAGAGGTACAAACCAGCAGGCAGCCAAGACATTTCTAACATCACAAGGACCAGTTTGCACTCACTACACAGAGCACCTGGCTGTAATAGAATTCAGTGAGGCCTCACGTACAGCGATAAAGTACTTCTAAACAGAACAAATTGAAATCTATGTGTTGTGTCTCAAATGTTAGGATTTGCTCCATCAGCCATATTGACTTGTGCCGGAGCAGGTACGGTGTTGTTGATATGGTCGTCTTGCTGATCTCTCTTCAGACCCAGCGGGCTTAAATATGAGAAGGCCAAGGAGTGGAAGATCCCATGTGTGAATGCCCAGTGGCTGTGTGATATACTGCTGGGCAACTTTGAAGCACTGAGACAGATTCAGCACAGCAGATACTCAATCTACACACACCCTGAACCACTGGTGCCTAACCCACAGCTGGTCCAGAACCTGCTGGGTATGTACATCTTAATCTATCATAGTTACAATGATTTTATGTTGGATATTGAGTTTTATTAGAATGGGGCAGTTGGCAAATAGTTACAGAATAAAGAAGGTTAAAGAAAGAAAGAAAATATGACACAGTAAGCCAGCCAGTTATTACACACTCTCCTCTGAGGAGTGTGTTATCTTTTAGAGCTGCACCCTGTAAGCAGCCTAAAAGTATTATTGGGTTTTATGTGGTATGAACATATATGTGTATGTATTTCTACATGACTGTTCTGCACTTGTGTATTTATCTGTAGCTGCTTGGAGAACGCCGATCAAAGTATCTCCTGAAGCGTTGGCGGTGAGTTTGTTGAAAAGCAGTTGGAAGAAAAAAAAAACTGAGATGAAAATGGTGAAATTCCTGTTAAATATCTGTGGACATACCTGCTTTAAACAACTTCAACAACTTTGGGATGATCTCTCAGAGACCAGTACTGTTTGAATGCTACCCTAAAAACTCCATCATGTATTCAGTGCAAAACATATTTGTATTGTGTTTTACAGGCTGCACCAGTTGCCTTTTGTAACAGAACTTCTGTGATGTACCTACTTTTTAAACAAAAATGATTGGAATCTACTAAACTCATCTCTGGTCGTAGATGGCGGTGAAATCTGCTGCTTTAATTCTAATGATGTTAATTATGTTGCCCTTCATAAGGTGTGGATTAGTGTAGAGCTTTAAAACTTGGTTTGCTGAAGCCCTCCATGGTTGTCTCCACATGTACAGCGTGTGGATAAAACAAGGGCCCGATGAGACTAGATTTGCTGTGATGCTTGTCAGGGTTTCACATGTAGCTTAGACTTGAAACTTGTCACTTAGATAGAAGAGGCCAAACAGGCAGTAGATGATGGTGGATGCTACACTGGCTCATCTGATTGTGTCTCTGTTATGTTTGGGTGGTGTTTAGAGTCTCCAGCTGATCCAGAAGCAGAAGATCACTGACTCCACCAACATGCCTGCAAACAAGAAGGCCAGGTGAGTACGGCAGATCTGGGAGCAGGCTGTTTGTCAACGTGAAACACCAGAGTTGGACCAAACGTCAACAGTCCAGATTACCATGTAATGATGATACTGTGGGTAAAAGTGCAATTGTGTGTGTGTGCAGACTGGAGGAGATCCAATCCCCCAGTAAGAAGCTTCCTCCAGAGTCCACTCCTCGAGTCCTGTTCACAGGCTTTGAGCCCACACAAGTACAGCAGTACACAAAGGTAAGGTCAGCCTGATCACTTAGACACCACATGTATTATTATATATCACAAAGCCACATGATTTAAACAGGATAGAGACCTTCAGACAGAATGCTCATGCTAGCTTTCTGTTTCTAAAATGTCACCATTAGCTTCTGCTGTGTCTCCTGGTGGTGTCTGTCCTCATCTCTTCCTCCTCTGCAGAGGTTACATGCTTTAGGCGGTGAAGTAGTAGACAGCAGTCAGAAAGTCACTCACCTGGTGGCCAGTAAGGTGACTCGCACCGTCAAGTTCCTCACTGCCATGTCTGTGGTCAAACACATCGTCAGCCCAGAGTGGCTGGAGGAGAGCTGGAGGAGCCAGAAGTTTGTGGGTATGTGTGTGTGTGTGTGTTTATATTAGGATTGAAACTGCAAGAAAACTTTGTCTACAAATTTGTTTCCCCTGTTCCCTTTCTTTTGGTTGTTCCACTTCGTTATGTTTTGGTTGTTGGTGTTGGAGTGGCCATTCAGATCCTCCTGAAAAGAATTAGCATTTATGAGATAAAAGTATAAATTGAACATTTGTTTAATTTTAGAATTGAATGACTTTTTTCAGTAGGCTCTTTTCCTCATGTGTAGTGTTTCACGCCGTAGAGACTAATGTGTGTGTGTGTGTCTGTGTAGATGAGCAGAGTTACACTCTGAGGGATGCAGAGGCCGAGGTGTTGTTTGGCTTCAGTCTGGAGGAGTCACTAAAGAGAGCCCACAGTGCACCGCTCTTCAAGGTAAGACCACGAGCTTCACACTGAAACCAGTTGCATTAACCAGGTGGAACGAATGATTCAGGGAAGAACATTTATTTTTGTTATTTCTCAGAGACCACTGCTTTAAATTCTGGAAAGACCGTACACAGTGGTGAAACTGTGAACTTGGATTGGTTCTGATGCATATATTTTGTACCTTCACTGTCTGACTGTCTGTCTGCTCTGTGTCTCTCTGTCTGTTTCATGTGATGGGTGAGTAGGGGAAGTACTTCTACCTCACCCCAGGGATGTGCCCCAGCCTCAGCACCATGAAGTCCATCCTGGAGAGTGCTGGAGGAAAGCTGCTGGCCAAACAGCCCTCATACAGAAAGATCATGGAGCATAAACAGAACAAGGTCCTTGAAAATACCTGGAATTCTTTAATGCACCTGTCCACTGTCAAGTTAATTTCCTTAATGACTCTTCCTGGAATAGTTTTTAATATGCAACAAAATTAGGTTGCTGTAATAACTGTTATATGGTTTATAAGTCCCCAAAATACAATTTTATCCAAAGTTCTCACAGCTGATGGTAGGTGATGGTGTTGAGGAATCATGATAATCACAACTTTCAAAATAAAACAAACTCAGTATGCATCACTATTAATGCAGCAGATGCTAAAATACCTGATTATTTCACAAAAGTCTGACTTTATTTTTATTTATTTATTGAAATAGTTCTAAATACACATTTGTTGTTTGTTGCAGAACCTTCCAGAAATCATCTTAATTTCCTGTGACAATGACCTCCACCTCTGTAGAGAATACTTCTTGAAAAACATTGGTAAGACACACACACACACACACACACTCACACACTCACAGTATTCCTCCTGTTTAAGTGCTGAGTGTTGTTAACTTGAATTGGAATCGGCTAAAATAAAGTCGATCAAAATCTGATTCTTTACTGAACTCTACTCTTCTGTTCCTTTAGAACTTGTGCTGATGTGTTTTGTAGTGTGTCTCTGATGTGTCTTCTTTCTCTGTTGTCCAGATGTCCACAACGCTGAGTTCATCCTGACTGGAGTTCTAACCCAGAAACTTGACTATGACTCATATCCTTTCCAACCAATGACCGCTCAGGACAACAGGCTTCTTATAGATCATTAACTGCTGCTCCCTGCATCATGTCTGCCATTTGCTTTAATCATGATAGTACCTATGGATTACAGTTGCGGGGCATCACAGTAATAGTCTTCTTAATATCACACCATGATAGAATTATCAGTGGGGACGCACAGCAGCAGTAAATACTTTAAATATGTATAAACTCATTTCTTTTTTTCAATTTGATTAAACTACAAAATCTGACATTTAAAGGACCATACCAGTGTTTCTGATTTACCCATTTGCTACAAATCACTTGACATTGCTGCTGAGCACGTCAGCATGCTGTCGTTACACTGATGAAGGTGTTTTCATTTCAAAGTGGGACTAAAATCAACTTGAAACCATCAGTAATATTAGATACACTCAGTGTCCACTTTAATAGGTCCACCTGGCTAAAACTAATGCTAAGTCTAATCCAACAGTCCTGCACTAAATCCCTCTTTTATGAAGGTTCATGTGTTCCTTTTTTTTTTTTACTGTTTTAGAGAGATGTTGATTTAACTTCAGGTGTTTCTAATATTTTGTCCACCCATTTAAATCAGTGAGGGCTGACTGATTATAATAGGTCAGTGGTACATCCTAATGTGTTGAGTAAAGATGAGTAAAGCTGGTGTGTATTGCCCCTCACACTGCATTAGTTGTATTTTTACTGTGACAGCAGTGTATGTGCTGTGGACAAAAGTCAGTTTCCTTGACAGTCACACATATAAGTTCACTTGATGATGAAGCAATGATGACATGAAGACGAAGAAGAGGAGGAGGAAGAAGAGGAGGAACAGATCAGGAAGCCACCTGACTTTTCTATGTTTTTATTTCTGTGCATAGATTTCCAGTCATTTTGTAGCTCTTTGTTACCTGTTTGAGAATAAATAAATGGATGTTATTTTTGTGAAATGAATGTTTAAATTATGGAGGATTTTAACCTTTTTCCTGTTCAAATAGAATGTGTAAAGGCTTCAGCTCACAAACGCTGCTTTTTGGAATAAAAACTATATTTGTTTGTGAAAAATGTATTTGTCTTTGTTTACTTTCTGATCATGTTGTGAGTTAGAACAATGGGCCTCATGCAGGAACCACTCGTACGAGCAGATTTTTCTTTAGTAGCTTGTACGAGTGATTTATGGGAACTTTCCACATTCACCAATTTTCTCGTATTTTGAATTTTCTCTTCGGCACGAACACAGTTTACGACCTGTTGCAGGAGTCGTGCAATTAGTCTGTCGTTATCCAAACCTAAGATTTTCACTAATGAATGGTTTATTTCATTACTTTGAAGCAGTTTTTAGTTTGAAAATCCTTTATAAATTACACTTCATAATCATGTTGACATTATCCTGTTCACTCTGCAATTCGAATGATAATTCTAGATATATTCATACAGCCTATGACTAAGACACATTTCTTGAAATTATGCTCCATTTCCCAAAACTAAACACAAATGCTTAACTGCACACTTATCTTCACAAACTTCAAACTTCAATGTCAAAACCAAACTCTCAACTCAAAACCATGTAATCTTACATCTGAACCAAACTTTGCCTTCAGACATCACACAAAAGCCATCAAATACACACACACTGCAAAATAGACATTACACACTGGTGAGATCAATTCAAAACACTACTGTAAAAACCTGTTACTGCAATGAATGATGGCACTTCTTTACATGATGAACACAATATAAAGACACAACAATTTCATTTTTTTTAATTCCTCAATGTGCTGCAGTAAAATAAACTGAAATTGAGTGAAAAAGTAAAAGTACTGTAAAAATAACAACTGATAAAGAACAGAGAATACAGTAAAATCATTTCCATGTATTTACCATATTATATAAACCAATGAAAAAAAAAGAGGCTACTGTGAAGCGGCTCAGATTCGGCTGCCCAGCTTCCCTCATTGACATCCCACGGACAAGGACATGGTCAACTAGAGTTGCACAAATCTCATCAGAAACTGTTTGTCTCCTTGCCCTTCCTCTTCCTCTCCCTCTTCCTCTCCCTCTTCCACCTCCTCTCCTGTGTCCTCTCCCTCTATCTTCAGGTCTTTGTGGATGCATTGTTCCAAAACAAGTGAACTGACCCATGGCCCTTTTATTCTGACTGGTGTGTGAACAGTTTAGACTCCCAGTGTTTCCACCTGGGGAATTGTGTGTTTATTGGGTTCCAGCTGTGATGACTTGAGTTAATGATACTGAATGCCAGTGCTCTCTAAATGAGCACATGCTGCAGCCAGTGATATGTGAAGGGATTTGTGTGTAGAGTTTTTCACAGAAAGTTCAACGAATCTGAATCACGTGTGAAAACGGGAACAGTGTTTATAGTTTTGGGAAATGGGTCTGTCTTTTGGTAGATGGCGTCATGGTTTGGAATGTTTAGTTAGTAGGCCCAGTTATAGTGTGGAAGCGATCGAGAAAAACTAATTTAAATTGGCTATTGATGCTGTTGTAGAACACTACAATATCAATAAGAACATCTCAAACTGCAAAACGATTTAAATTATGCACTAATCGAAGGTTAAATTTGTCTCTGTATTTAATACAGTAAACAGGAAGTGTAACCAGGCGTGTCATAGCTGACTTCTTTTGGACGCCTTAGTACGTCAGGCCCAAGGAAGAGAGCATTTCCCACTTCCGACCTCAAAGCGTACCAGGTGCACGACGCCAATCGTATACAAAAAACATGGCCGACCGTAACAAACTGATGTTTCTTTGGCAAGTCTACAGACAATTGAACAGTCAGCAGTGCAGCCTACTTGCATGTTTTAACTTGTTTTTGGCATTTCTAATGTTTTACAGAGTCACTTTTGTACAGAGAAGAAAACTTTCAGAGATTGTTGACCGTAACCAGCTACCTAATCACACTGGCGACATTTTTTATATCAGTTTACGTGCAGAACACGTTTTACCTGATAGTATGTATTATTTAAATTAAATACAGGCAAATATACTTTACGTTGCCTTTTAATTGATAGTTTCTGCTCGGGAAAACATCTCTGAACTGCAAAAGCATCTACTGAGGACCTGTATCAACACTACAGCAGCTGATTTAACAGATTAGCACACTTCAAAAGAGATGAGAGGAGTAGACCTGCACCGCATGCTCGCCAAGACGTCTATCAAGCACAAATCAACTGACTGGCAATGGAAATGGCAAAGATGTTACAGCACGTTTCACAACACACACACTACGTATAGTAACAATTTGATGAAAAGGTCATTCTGTTTACTGCTCACTGCGTGCGCCACCATGTTGCTGTGACATCAGATGTGTTTATGACTTGAAGTTCAGACTTGAATGACTGTTCCATTGCATTTTTCCATGTCGGAGGTCGTTTTTACAACGGATTGCACTATAATTCCCTCAGGCAAAGTCTGCAGAAATGCGGACTAACGGAAAGTGTGTACAAAGGGCTCAAAAAGCCTGCAAGAGAGGACTCGTGCACTTGACGATAGTGACAGTGGGACATCCCTAAGCCCCCGCGGACTTAAGGCCAATTCATAGTTTCCGTGTCCGCGAGGGTCCGCTTTGGTCCCTGTGACGTAAATGTTGTCATCCGTCCATGTTCGGGAAGGTCCGTAGCCCAAAAAGTTTGACTGCACGGACTGTACGCACAGCAAGCGCGCTGACTGCGCATGCCCAGATAACAAAAGGCACGCTTGTTTTGAAGAGAGGTTGTGCGAAGAGATCCGCATCATGTCCGTGGCTTTAGTGGGAACGTGCCTCAAAGTCTGTGAGTCCGTGAGTGTGGACATTGGGACTGGGCCAGCGTGTTGAAAGAACACTTCCTGACATATGGGGCAGGACACCTAGCCTTACATGGTATTATTGGGGCATTAATTATGCTATTTTACAATTCTCATGAACGCACGTTCAGTTACACACAGGTGGCACTCGTCATGTTTACGCGGGTCATTTACACAGTTATCCAAAGTTAGGAGCGTTTGCTGAATCTGACGTGGCACATTTGTAGAAAGTTAAGATAAGAATATGATAATGTTCTTGCATGAGGCCCATTGTCTCCAAAATATGTAATTTTTAGGCGTAGTTAGTCTTCAGCCTGTGAAATAAAGCCTGTAGTAAGAAACTTGAAAAAACACTCAATAATTGTCCATGAACTGAAGCTTTGTTCACGGGTCAAACAACCAACTCCCAAATTCCTGTTTGAAGAAAAGGACACATTTCAGAACAAAAGCTCTGCCTCTGCTTGTTCTCACTTTTGAGGTTTTGAAAGCTTTCTTGAAGGTATTCCTCCCAGGTTTAAGCAGATAATTCCTGATAGATTTGATTTAATTAACTGCTAATGAGGGTCTGGGGTAGTTACTGGTGAAGTTCTAATTGCTGGCTGTCAGACAGATAGCCGGGGGTCATATGTGGGTGGTGGTGGTGGTGGTGAGGGGGGGGGTGCAGCGTCGCCTGCGGTGCTGCCCTCAAATCTACAGCAGACTGAATTAGATACAGCCTGAGCCAAGGTCATGTGCTACATATTCCACGTGTGTGTATTTACACGAACATGAGATGTGACGTTTTTAGTCTGAACATTTCATGGGTGTCCAAGCAGAACCAAAACTCTGAAACGTTTGAGTAAGGATGACAGACAGAACAAGTAGTGGCTTCACAGTCCTGTCATATAGTTCTTTGAGACTTGAAAAGATCTGTTTGTTTTAATGGAGAAGCTAAAAGCCACCGTCCTCCGTTGACTGTCTCAGTGAGTGTGTGAAGATGTTGGATTTCTTACACTTTCTCCCTCAGTATGAAGAGAAAGCAGGGGGACCCAGCGTTCGGTGCATGGGTTGTAAATACTCACTAATATTCCTAATCACTGATCAAGAGAATGATTTTTAAAAAGAGCAGTCATAATTCAAGCAGCAGGAGCTGAGACATCTTCACTTTTAGAATTCAAAAACACTGGATCCTACACTTCCCATAATGCAACATGATTTTCATTGGACGGTCCCTGCCCACGCCGTTCAAACAAGCTGAGGTAACCCTGATGACATCACTATGACATCATCAGTTTGGCCAATGTAAAATGTCTGAATACCTTTTAAATAAAAACTTGCTGTTACAACTCTTCAAGCTTTACAGCATGAAGAGGAACTTTTCAGAGACGTGTCAGTGCAGCTAACAAAATGTGCTACCAGCTGTATTAACACACCTGTCCAGGATGGGTAGATGGTGAGAATGTAACACTGTAGCCCGAAGTATCTTCACCTTTCACACCATCTTCATGCCTGCTTACATTTACCTCACACTTTGATTATTGTGGCAGAAAAGGCTTTAAATTAGAATTTTGAACATGGTGGGACTCTGGAAGCCAGACTGATGAAACCGTGTGAGGTGTGTTCACTGCAGCTTTTTCACACTGAAAGCCGGACTGAAGGAGGAAGAGCTGGCCACAAAACCCTGTGGGATTCCTAATGAAAATAATAATAATGAACTCTTTTCAAAACAAAGTTACAAAGTGCTTCACAAAAGGGCTGAGATCCACCCATCAGTCACCATGCAGATGTCCCTGAGGGTGTCTGTGACCACAGAGGACATTCATCAGCTCTGAGCCTCTCATCCACTGACTCTAGTGACATGACTGTGATTGATGCACATTTAATGTGATGAGTCACATTGCAGTTTTTTTTAAAATAATTGCTAAGTCACGTTTCTCTATAGGAGTTTTTTTTTTTTCAAACCCTTCACACAGTCAGCACAGCACAAGTCAGTGTGACCAAACACAAAATGCACTCAATGACCACATCTGTCAAATTTCATGAACTTGTTTCTCACTGAAACTCAACCACCAACAAATCTCAGTGTATTTAGTCTCCACTTTGCACGTTTATTGTCAAAACTGTTAAATTTACATTCAAAACCTGAAAATTAAAGTAATAAAAATAAAAATGCATAAACTCCTTATTGGAACACTGAGCACCTATTTTCATTCCTTGATGACCTCTGTGAAAGACTTGTGCCAGGTGAGGAAAGGGGGGCAGGTGAGGACAGAATCCAGAACATTTTGTAATTGTATGNGACGATGTGGCGTTTCACCATCTCCTCCAGTCACAAGATGGTTTACAGCCCATCCCAGGATGATGTCACTTTTCCTTCCACCTTTCTCTCCATTCCTCAACCCCACAGAGGAACGCTTTTCCTCACAGAGGTGAAAAGATTCTTTCCCAGGTGGATTACAAGAGAGGACAGAAGGTGTGATGAGGATGAAAACAAGTGCAGAAGACAGGGTTGACTGGCACTGTTGAATTTCTACATCTGCAGCTCTGCATGTACGTGTACAGTGAATATGTAGAGTTTTGTATCACATTACTGGAATTACTTTAGTTTCATCTTGTGCACTTGGAATTCTTGAAAACTCTGCAAAAAAGCCTATTGAAGCATATTCCAGCATTTCTGAAACCTGATGCAGTGTCTAACATACAGGCTCACTACATGCTTAGATGATGTGAATCGTATGATTCACAGTCACCTGATCTCAAACCAACTGAACTGTGGGAGATTTTAGAGCAACGGGTTAGATGACGCTCTCCACCACCACCATCAAAACACCAGTAAGGAGATATCTTTTGACAGAGTCTCTGAGGAACACTGGACAGCTTATCAACACGCGGCTGCTTGGCTTTTACTTTGTCTCCCACCTCTACTCGTCAGTAGATAAAAAGATTTTTCACAACCTGGCAACCCAAAAGTTGGCTTGTAAATGATCCATAAAGCATGTGTGAGTGATTTACTAATCATTAGTGAATGGTTTATTAACCATTAGGGAAGCGTTGCAGCTCAGAAAGCCTGTTATATCGCATGCCTTGTTAGAACGCGAGACTGTGACATTTTTGTACGGGGTCGTTTTTTCCAGAAGGCAAATGTTTGTTAACAGCTTGAATCTGTGGCTTAGTCACAGTCTGTCTTTGTGACACACAGTCAGTAATAATAATAATGACTTTATTCAACACCTTTCAAAAATAATTGGACTGGCAGAAAAATGTGGAAGTAGAACAGTAGTAGGCAGAGAAACAATGAGGAGCATATGACAGGGTTCTAAAGAAAGTGACGTGTTCAGGTTCTACATAACATGTTTAACATGTTCCTGCTTCTTCCTGCTGCCCATGTGCTGTTGATAATGACATCATCAGATAAATGAAGAAATCCACATAAGCAAGAACATCTCTGAGCACAGAGAACACACACACAGACACACACACACACACTCACACTATTTGGGCAATCCTAATTAATTCCAATTAGAAATGCAAATAAGGAGCCACATCTTTGATTAAGCGGCAGTCAGGCTCCTTGTTGGTTTGTGATGTCCTCCTCTGACGCAGCCCAGTTGTGGGGAGAAGGAAGAAAAAAAAGTATTGGGACATAGAAAATGTTGTAATTAATGTAGAAATGCTTCATGTGAGATATTTCTAATTAGTCCCCTGTCCCTCCCTCTGTTGCATCAGACACACTGTTGGCCTGCCAACTTCCCCGTGTTCCACAGGATGCAGAGGAATTACAGACTAATTACACAGAGACGGGCGCTGGGATTCATCTGGCCCCGCAATTTACATATGAGCTAATTAGCATATGATGGAACTAATGACTAATAATTTAGCCAATTACAGGGCCGGGCTATCTCATTACGCTTTTGGAAAAAGGAGGCTTGGAGGAAAATGTATTGTTTCAGTCACAGACAAAGAAGAGAGCAGGAGAAGACAGTTTGGACTTTTATGTATCCAGGTTGACAGTACAACACTGAGGAGCTCCAGTGCAGCAGCTGCAGGTTCAGTGCCCTGCTCAGAGGCACCTCAGTAGATGTGGAGGTAGTGCTGGATGTAACACCATCATCACAGTACTGAGAGGCGGACACAACAACATCACAACACAGCATGCTGACACTTGATATGTTAAATGGTTCATCTTGNNAACTCAAATTTTACATCTTTTGAAATTTCGAACCCCGCTGACTACAAACTGCAATGTCCAGTTCTTGGATCTTCGTTATGCCGTTCATCTCCCTCCCTCTCATTATCTATGGATTGAATACATACAATACATAAACTATTACAACTTTTATGACATTCTAAGCAGCTTATTACATCACCAGTTTATTTTTTGATACACACTTACTGAACCCTGATCTAAGGGGGACTCTGTGGAACAGCGTATCATATCATGTTAGAACGGCTGATCCTGTTCTCAATGGAAGACTTTTTTCAAGTTTTGTATTGAACCTATATTCTTGTCTCGTAGCCCCTTTTCTGTTCCTAACGTGTTTATTTGTTGTTTGTATTGTTTTTTCCCTCCTGTCATTTGAAAATGTTTATGCTCACATATACAGTCACATATCAATGTTTCCTGCATTTTCATAATATTTGCATACATTTTCATATTTAATGAGGTACCCATGACAAACACATTTGATTCCCATCTTCTCCCTACAGTTTTAATGTTTTAAAACAGGTGATATAACTTGTTGTTCGCTGTGAATTCAGTTTGAAAACAATCCCACAGATTACTATTTACTGTATATCATTGTATACAGTACAAACTCCATCCGTAAGCTTGTTTCAGTGACATCTGCAGTTTCTGAGACGTTGCTGAAGTGTCCACTCCCGTTGCATCTTTAACTCAGCCAATACAATGATTCAATTTCTTAATATGAAGGCATCCAAAAATCAGGAAAGGACTCTCTAGTTTATTTCATTTGTTTTTGTGGACAGTTGTTTAATACTTTACTAAGCAGACACGTAGTCAGCATAACGCTCACTCTGTTGTCACACAGGACTCCTCATCATCATCAGGATTCTAGTGTGTCTCTACTGCCCTCTACTGGCACAACACAACACTGTACTTTGAAATAAACCAGGACAGCAGGAGCAGCTGATGTTTCAACACGCTGGAAGCCCTTTATTAGTTCTCCTCACAGGAAGCTGAAGTCTGTGAGAGGCAGCAGCTTACAAGATCAGAAAACACAGTTATTTACAGCAAGTTTCAAAGTGACAGAGAAAGTGTTAACAGCATGCACAGGTTCAGATTCTGGCAAGATAACAACAACAGCAAAACAAAAGCATACAAGTGAAGGCTTATATTAAACTAGGTTTGTTTTTTATACACACAACACAGTAAAAGGTCCACACAGTGTGTATTAAATCACATCGTCAAACCAAACACATTTGTGTTTTTAAGCTCATGTCGCTGCCTTACAGGAACAAAACAGAAATATAACTGCAGTCAGAGCCAGAGTCAGATGAGAGGATGAATCAATCAGTTCATCTCAGTGTTTATCTCTGTAGGACAGACACATAGACCCAGGGTGTGTTTACTCTAGTCTGTAAGCCCAAGTCTTATTTACATGTTTAATATTTGACACAACAATGAGAAAAGAAGACAAGCAAAAATAGTAACTGGTGGTGATGGAGGAAGTGTCATTTTTGCCTGGATTATGCTGACTGTGAATGTTTTGTCCAGTGAACAAAGAGCTAAGTTTTTTACAAGGAGGTGGTCGGGATAGATGGTGGATG
>NTHP01000515.1:53287-80488 GCA_003416845.1 Oplegnathus fasciatus | reverse complement strand
TGTGAGGAGGAGGGGAGGAAGAAAATGAAGGGGAGGATGGAGAGGGGGAGCGGGGTGGGGAGTTTGAAGGAGAAACTGAGGAGGAGTTTTTCACCGAGGAAGAAGAGGAGAGGGGACACGAGAAAGCCTGTTGCCTGGAGCGATGGGCGGAGGAAGGAGAAGACGAACGGGAAGGACACTTGGAGACGTTTGAAGGAGGAGACAGAAGAGAGTGTTTCCTAGAGGAAGAGGCGGAAGAAGGTGAAGAAGCAGAAGAGGAGGAGGAGAGGTTTTGGAGGCTATCTGCGGTGTCTGAGCAGTGAGGAGTGGACAGAGAGGCAGGCGGGTGTTTCCCAGAGCTATGGCACAAGGCTGGGATCTTAGAGGCACGCAAAGCAACGACACAATGGTTACTATCCCCGGCTGCTCTACTGCTTCTGCTGTCGGCCTGCAAACAGACACCACGGAATACGGCAAGTCAACGCCAACAACACACAGCCCACATGAAAGGAAAAGAGCGCTCAGTTTGAGCACTCATACGTGTTATTTCTATGGTTTTGGCCATCCAGTCCCCTTCCCAAGGCTTCACATCATACAGTCTTGTGCTCAGTGCCAGGCCACACCACAAGGTGGCACAGTGAAATTCCCCCACGTGTCCTAATGAAATAGATGGTGCTGGAAGCTTGGTGACACACCGACCACCAGTCGCTCGTTTGTTATCAAGTTAAAGGAAATCAGACGTGTCATCAGACCCGTATAAAGGCCGGAGTTTACAGCCTGCCATCAGAGAGAGGGCTGAGACAAAGTGATTGTACACTTAGAAAATATCCCATTACAAGTAAAAGTCCTGCATTGAAACTGTTACTTGAATAGAAATATGCAAGTATTATTGGAAAAATGTACTTAAAATATCAAAAGTGAAAGTACTCAAAGCAGAAAAATGGCCCCTGTGGGTGTTATACTTGTATATATTATATTACTGGATTCTTCTTCGTGATGTATAACTAGTGATGCTGGTGGAGCTGGGTTATATAAAAAATTGAATCATGCGAACAGCTAATATGATAACTTTCTCCATTTCAGAGCTGCCTCCTAACTGTAAACCCAGCTTCTTCCCTCTGGTTTCTGCTCGCCCTGGCACTCTCGGCCCCACTGATGAATGCCAGCAAGGTCAGCTAATCCACCCCTGAACAGGAGCAGAGTCCAGTATCGCTTCCTCTACTGTTGTCCAGTGTGACCACCACTTCAGCTGACGGCTCTATCAGAGGCCATGCAAGAGAGGCAAGGCGTAGTGCAGTGGGGATGTGCTAGTGAACTATGATTAAATGAATTTGTTTTGGTCTGAAATGTCACAGTTCTAAATGCTGATGTGACCTGGCACTGGTCACCTGTCTGGTATGAAAACGCTCTACTCACATCAATAATCAAGAAACACGTTTTTGAGCACTGACAATAGAATAAAGTGCATCTGTGCAGCTAAACGCAGACGAATAATAAAGAAGAATAAAGCTACCACACTGTGTGGTGCTAACTCATCAAGGGACCTCGAGTGGCTAATGTTAAAAGTGCTGCATAGGTTCATTATGAATAGGACTGATATAGAAGATTGTGGTCATTTAATTCACCTGAATCTTCCTTGTTGAGAATCCTTCCTTGGAGCTTCCACCTCCACTAGTCAGTTACACTCTGCTGTTTGTGCTACTTAGTTATCAAACACAGTTGTGTAGGATGTGAAACGTTTTACCATTGTGTTGTCATCTAGTGGCTGTTATTAGCACTAAGTGCTAACAGTAGACATGGGGACATAGTGTATTCTGAAGCAGGTTGCTGCCCCCACATCTCAACTGCTGTACAGTGAACTAGTGATTTCTTGTTACTTTATTAGGAGCAGCTCCTACATAGCAAAACATCTTGATAAGGTGTCTTGTGTACAGTTGCTTTCCATCACATATGCCACAGAAGCACCTCTCTTATTCTGGGTAAACGCAATTCTGAATAAATGTTAATTTATATTTACTATATTGGCCAAAGACATAGTAGTAACACACATGCTATTCCTCTAAAATGAATCAGGATCAGTTTATAAAAAATAAAGTTCATGTACAAACAAACTGTCTGACAGAAGATATTAAAATGCATAAAATACTTGGAATCGTAATCACTTCAACATGTCTTCAAGAGTTGACATTGTGGTTAAACGAATTTCACTAAACAGTGGTGCCACCAACCACAACATACATGCAGTACTTACAGGATGACATACTCTTTCATGACATAAATGTGAGGGTGATCAATGATGGATGTTTCACCTGGATTATTAATATTTGTAAATGATGGCTTCTGTGTGTCCTTGTTTGAGGAACAAGAGGAGTTTTTGAGAGTTTTTGACACCCAAATCATATTTCCACAACTCACTGCCAGATGAAGAACGGTTGTACACAGTGAACGTGCAGGTTACATGCAGGTCAAGATCCACTCTCTGATCTAGAGACTCAAATGTCAACCCTAACCCTAACAGCAACAGAGTTCGACAGCTAATTTTGGATATGGGGGCATTAATGGGCACTATAACAAAATCAGGGAGTGTATCTTGAAAGAAGTGTGCCAAGGTGAAGAGGAACACATAAAGAGACAGATATAACTTGAGGACAAAATAAGACAGATATGCACCAGCACAGAAATGACCTCAACACATTTAAAATTCACTGCAAACACAGTAAAATAACTAAAACATTTCTTAAAATTGTTCTACTGTTGCTAAACTATAAAACAGACAATTAATGGTATCTTATTCCCTCTCATCTAAGTTATTTATTTATAGGTAAGGAGTCTTCTAAGTTCTTACCAGTTTGTTCAAATAAAAAACATCTATTTTTCTAAATTCATTACAACATAAAGATGTAATTTCAGCAGAGTAATTCTCTAGTTTAAGCAAATAAGATGAATCTACTCTGATTTATTCCACGAATTAACCCCAACTGAAGCTACTGTTTGCTACTTGTATGTTTCAGGGACAAGGAGAGTGAAAGTCAATATGATTATCTTTTAAAGTCTAGACAGCAAGAGTCTACCCAGATTTGAATTTATATAACTTCATGCTAGGCAGTATCCAACTGAAGTTTCAGAGGATAGAGTTTCTATTTGTTTACATAATGATGATCTCTGATGGGAGGGTTAAGTTTACCTTCTGTTAGTGAGAACTAAATAATTGAATATACTGATACTTGACAACAAAAGGTTGGTGGAGCATTACAGTAATTCCTCGTCATTCTATGCTGATTCAGAGCTGCTAACCTCAGATCTCTCACAGTTAATTTACCTGGCTGGGCTGCTTCTGGGAGGCCTGCTGCTGGCCTTTAGGCGTCTTCTCTGGTGAGCCAGAGGAGGACGAGTGGCGAGACTTGGTGTGGGATCGCTGAGCAGAAGAGCTGGAGCTGCTGCTGGAGATCTAGCAAGGAGATGCAGAAACAAAAGGTTAGTTAGTACAGACTGGTTGTGACTATGCATGGGACGGTGCTATCCTCGAAAAACATATAGGAGATACAGTATTTGTGTGGTAGCAGCTCCAACATTAAAAAGCAGTCAAAAGCATCAAATTAAGATCAAAGATGACATCGAACATTGTAGCAGATGGAGGGAAAATGTAGATTTGTAGATGTGTAGTGGCGTATATCAGTCATCATTGCTGGTTGAAATGGGCAAACAGTAAGGTACCTTCAGAAGATATTTTGATAATGTCAACGACAATGTTAAACAATATTAAACGAGATTGAACAACATTATCATTATCGAAGACGTGATTGGATGCAAACAGACGTGAATTTGCATTGGGCGGTGTGAATTGGAAACTTTATCCCCTTATCCCTAAGTTAGGAGACAAGAGGAAAGGGAAAGGAATGAAGGAAAATAAAAAATGTCACAAAGAACTCAAGTTCCTGAGTTTTGAGAACAGAGTCTGAGCTGTCATTCAAACAGTGCACAGACACACGGCTGGTGAGTACATCACTAGCTGGCTAAAGCTGACGTTTGTACAGTTGGTCCACTGTGGCAAATAAACACAGACTGCATAGTCCAGTGGTCAAATTTTGTGCAGATAACACAAGGCAAAAACTTTTTACTTGTTCAGTCTGAACACACATTTATCTTCTTTGGCACTTGTCATATTTTACTGTAGCTGTCCTGAGAAAGTCTTACATACTATCTTGTTTACAGCATTTATCATTGAACATAACAAGTCTGTTTCAAATTACCAGTGATAACTACAAAATGGGGGCCATTCTTTGTAGGAAATGCCAAAACATTAAACCTTCAAGCTACACTGACAAACAGCCAGTAAAAGTCAGTTTGTCCTTCCTGTTAAGAATTACTTCTGACTTTGCTTAACGCTGGAGTGCAGGACTTTTACATATAAATGAACATCCGTTACATTCAAGCCCTTGCCAAACGAGTTCACACAATACTGATTAAGCCTATCACCACTCTCTGTATTTCGCAGTATACCGGAGTTTTTAAATCTGGTTTCTGTGGTGACATTCCCGTGCTGGTGCACCGGTAGTGATGCGTTTTACGTCAACCAGCAATGATTGGTTGGCCAGAGCTGAAGGAGGGAGCAACCGTAGCGACGGAGTAAGCTACAGCAGCTAGGAGTATGGCGGAGCCTATGGCAGAAAAACCTAAGAAGCGTCCAAGAAAAGTTTCTGATGCTCCAGATAAAAAAGAAACGCAGCGTTCAGAGGAAGGATTACAGTCAAAATAAGAAAGCGATCGACGGTGAGGACAAACACAGATAACCATTGGTGTAGCTTTTCCTCGTAGAGCGCTGAAAGAAGAGAAGGGACTGAGGGCAGACATGGATGTCGTGTTACTGCTCTTGGACAGGTTGGTATTTGTAAAATATTTGGAGTAGGCTGTGTAGCTCTTACATTTACTCTACCTAAACAATGAATTATTGTCTGGGAACTGTGGAAATTTCTCTGTATTCTTGTAACTATTTCTGAACATGAGCCTGGGACTTTCCGGGTCTATGAGTCCTATGTAACGTAGGCATACGTCATAAGCACGTCAACAGTGTTTGTGTAATTAATCTCACTGCCAGAAGGGGGAGACAAAAGTTCCGCACAGCAGTTTTAAGGACACAAATTGACCCCTGGCTCTGAAAGAAAGATTCATAGAGCACAAAACGTGTGTAGAGTCGGACAGTCAGAGAAGAGAGCCCACCAACAGCCCAGCACCACTGAAGAGGTGCAGAGGAACATCAGACCTGTTTCTTGGTGGAGGTTTTCCCTGTGTCGTGTGGAGGCTGTGGTTTGGCCCTCTTACTCTGAGGTGGATTTGGGCCCTTGAGGATCTGAGAGGCTGGCCTCTTGGACGGACTTCTCTCCCTTTCTCGTTTGACTTTGCCTTTAAGCTGAGCTCTGTCAGTGGTATCAAAGGAAGAATCAGGGGCCTGAGGAAGTGAAGACACAATGGAGGAGGGGGAAGAAGGGGCACTTATACTGTCCAAATCGATTTCCAACTGTTTAATGGACTCTTCTAGACTCTCAATAGAGTCAAATGTACTCTTGCAGAGATCTTCTACCCGGTTATGTGACTTTGAGTGTCTGGCATCAATGGGAGAAGAGACTTTGATGCCTCTGTCACAGGCATTGCCTTCACCCAAGTTGAATTGTTTGGCACTGTTGATTTCAACCCTCTTGGATTCCTTTGTCTGCTTCTTGTTCTCCTTCACTGGCCTGCTGTTCGATGGTATCTCCTCATCTTCCTCATAGACAACAACGTCCAGAGTCTTCTTTCCTGTTTTGGTCGTCCCTGTCCGAATGGCCTGGCTAATTGCGGCCAGTTTGTTTTTGGGGAACTTGAATTTGAATTTCCTTTTGGTCTCTGACTTTCTAAGCAAGTCTGGTTTACCCTGGTCTTGGCTTTCAGGAATTGAGCTATTATCTGCTGAAGGTCTTTGAGGCTGACTATGTAGAGAATTCTGACCATTTCCTTTGATGTCTTTGAGGCCTAAGCCTGTATTTATTTCAGTGAAACAAATTTTTCTCACGCTCTGTTTCTGTTCTTCCTTCCTTCCTGTCTCCTCTGTATCCACAATATTTTCTGGAGAGAGAATCCCATTGAGATCTTCCTCACATTCAAAGATGGTGGACAGACGCTTGTAGGCTGACTGAATGTCCATAGGCTCATTCAAGATAATGATAATAGGTTTCTTGTCAAAGTCACCACTGTCCTCAAAACCTTGGTTTTCGTGTAGATAAGTGGGTTCACCAGTGCTGTCCCTAGTTGCAGTCTGTATGTCAGAGACACTCATTTTGGCTAGGTCTTCCTCATTGGACTGTGTTCTGACTCTGGTCTTTGACATTCTAAGGTTGATTTTACCAGTCGGTGGTGGTGGAGGAGGAGGTCCCTCATCGGCGCAAATATCGGGGCTCAGGCTACCTCCCTCTTCTGTGTATTGGGATCGGTCCCTGGTTACCTGCACTGTTGCCTCCTGGTTCTGCTGCTTGCTGCTGTGACTGTAAGTCAAGCTGGGTGAAGGAGGGGGATGTTTTAGGATTAAAGTAGAAACTACACACTCCTGATCCGAGCTGAGGGACTTATCCTGCTGGAACTTTGGTGATGTCTCTATCGAGCAATCCTCTGGAGTGTTTTCTTTTTGTAAAGTTACAAGTACCATCAAATTTGACTTCTTGTCGGCTGGTACCTCTTTGACAACTTCTTCATTTGTCTGGTCAGGACTTGTGGTGTCAGTTGCTTGAATGTTTTCTTTTTGTAGAGTAACAATTGTTGTAAACTTGACCTTCTTTTCTGCTGTGGTTGGGGAGCACACCTGTCCAACAACATCCTTGTTAATCTGATCAAGAGTGTTCTTAGTGAGATCATTTTCTTTTTGTGAGTTTGTAACATTAAGTACCTCCATCTTTTCTGCTTTCTTTTGGGTTGGCACTGACACCTCCTGATTCTTCTGGACAGTCTGAGCATCTTGTAAAGCTACAGGTGAGGGAACCTCCACATTCTCTACTGTTGCACAGTTCAAGGAAGGCACTTGTTTAACCGCCTTTTCTGCTTCCTTCTTCTTATCAGGACTAACACTGTCTTTCCCAACTTCTCTGTGTTCTCCCAGTCCAACTGCTGTTGCGAGTTTATGAGGAAAGCCATCTGTAATTCCTGGCTGAGGAACTGACTGGTGGTCAGATGCTGCTAACTCAGAAGGGTTCTGATTGGCCACCTGTGATGTTGGAGATGTCATCATCTCTCCTCTCCACTGCTTATCTCCACCTGGCAAATTATTCTTGTTTGACAGTTCTGTAGTCACCTATAATTAGAGAAGGCAAGGTTAAACACTTAATTATATGGAAATTAAGAATATATATATAGTATATATTTAGTCTTTTATTCAAAATTACCCACCGATTGTTTCTCCAATATTTATATACGCAACTAGCATCATTCATGATTATTTATAATACCTGATTAAATCCTAAAGTAAAAACTTTGAAAACAATATGTCCGTGATGCACTAAATGTCAATATGAAGATATTCTAAATGTACAAACTGTAGTAAATGTATGGTATTCACAAATCAAAATAAAGTAAGTATCAGCGCTGTATACAATGGATGACTTAAAATATTGGGCAATGTCCAAGAGGCAAATGCACATCCTTAAAATCTTTGCAGGAGCTGGGTAGTTACAGTGTTACAGCACAAAAGACGAACCAATACCTGCACATTGCTGGCTTGTCCCTTATCGTTTTTTTAAAATTGCTTTCGTGGGCGTTCAGACCGAAAACAGCCCTGCATCAAGACAACACATGGGGCTGTGATCTATTTACAGGTGTGCTCACTCTCACCTTTACCCTACACTTTTTAGCCTTTCGTGACATGTTTTCCTCAGTATGTTCATTTTAAGCTAATTTAAGATCATTTATGGTATATATTACCAGCCTTATAGTAGTCATCGCAAGTGGAGCTGCCACTGAGGGAGTCAAAAGGTCAACATAGTTGTAAAACTTAAAGTAAACTGGTAGTAGCTTTACTGAAGAAAAAGTCTGGTGATAGACAGCTTCACCTTTGTTACATACAGAAGAATGTAGATATGGTCTCAACCATATGCAATGGAGGGGAAGAGTTCAGGTTTTCATTCCAGCCAACATCTATGGCAGCTCATTTCACTTACTTCAATTAGAGGTCTCGGCCTTATTGTAATGAGCTGGAATGGTGATTAGAAATTGAGTGTAATGACAAACAGGACAGAGACACAAGCCTACAACGCAGCCTGTTAGTTTTAATTGGGAGTCGATAAGAGATTAGAGTCTTACGGCCAATGTTCACAGTATCCGGTTATGTCAAGTTCCAGCTCCATCACAGCTGCTGTTGGAGACCATCTGTTGCCATTCTGACCAGTGTGTGTGTGTGTGTGTGTGTGTGTCTCTGTGTGTGTGTCACTCATGGCTCTTTTCCCTGCTCTGCTATCTTTACGTGTCTGGTCTATTTTTGCTGGAGCAGCTCACGTCTCATGAAATTCACTTACGAATGTATATAAAGGCTTATATTCACTGCCAGTTGACTTAAAATCCATTTTTAATGATGCATTTCATTTGCCGTCTTCACACATACACAGCAAAACTACTTTTTCTTAGTTTTTTCTAGTTTTTCTTACTAGTTTGTAGTTGGTGAGAGAGAGAAGAAGAAGGGCAGGGGGTGGAGGGAGATGGTCTGTTAACCTCCGTTCAGTCTCCTCCTGCGCTCCGTGATCACAGTCACTGTGTTTTAATGCAGGTGAATTCACCATATTGTTGTTGTCATTTACATGTTTTTCTGTTTCTAGTATGAAATCTGATGGCTCATAAATATGCTGACCAGCAGTCATTACCAAGCTGCTGAGCTGCAGATAAAATCATGATTTTATGATCACGACTGTCAGACAGCCATATTGGCATCTAAAATGAGTGATGCCACAAAAGGTTAGAAGCAACAAAAGGTTCAAGTACAGCCACAAAGCATCTGCTACATCTAACTGAGCTGACACATTTACGCTGTAAAACACAGAAAATGTCAGCAAACAACTCTTAACTGCTTCTGAAACATTTCAGTGGACACTGAAACTGTGACGGAGCCGTGACCGAGCCGGAGTGCAGCCGGAACGTGGCGCAGTGGGATCCTGTGGACATTCTGCGTTACCTCTGGACCCTGTGGTGGAGCCCTGTAGCTGTTGTCTGTGCTGAACAAAGGATTGTTTGCCCTGAGCTGAATCTGATTTGTATACAGGAGGAAAAGTTATTGAATGTGTGTGTGTGTACATACACACAGCATTCCTGTGTGTATGTACAGTATGTATGGGTGGGTGTGTGTGTTAGTTTGAGACTGAAATCAGACATAGTTCCCGGTTACAAGGAAATGAAAGACATGAGAAGCCAAAGCAGGGTGGAGAGCTGAAGTTTATTAATGCAAAAAGGCAGGTATAGAGTATGTACAGTCCATATGACCAAAGATCCAGCAAAGACAATACAAGAGACCCTGCCAGGAGGAAAGATGTTTAAGACAATAATGGAAGAGTTTGTCCAGCAACCCATGGCTGTGTTTTCCAAGAAGAAGAGATGGAGGTTAAAGAAAGGTAGTACCAGTTCAGCTTCATTCCTGATTTCATGTCAGTAGAATCAGAAATAAGAAATAAATCACAAGGTTTGAAAGCTTGCTTTTTCCAAAAAATGAAAGTGTTGTCTTGTTAATGTGTTAGTGTGAATCTAGTGTAGACGCTCTCATTAGACATACTGTATCTTATATACAGCTGTAAATGTAATCATTAGTATGTTTTGTTAAAGGATGATTCTTATTATTATCTATTACAAATGAGGTCTTATTTTAGTAGTTATGGCCATTATGAGTCAAACAGAACGAGCAGTTAGACGATGAGACATGTTGAAACAAACCTCCAGGTCTGTTGTAAACAGTCACAGTCATAGTTTACAGGCCTGCTCCCTGCTTCAGCTCTGACCTACTGTACTTACCTTTGTGGTGCACACACAAGGCTGAACCAACAGGGCAAAACGGGTGACTGCCCCAGGGACCCAGACCCTCAGGGACCCCAGGGGTCCCAGGTTGTCCGTGTGGCAATTACTTTGTGGTAATTTGATTGCTTACAAATTTGCTTGGTAACACAATTAAAACTGAAATGAATAGGGCCCAAAGGTGGCTCCTGTATTTGTTTTTATACCTTCATTATTTCTGTTGATATTATATGTACATGGTACATGTCCCTAAACACATTTGTGTTTAATCATATGATCTGTCATACATCCATCATGGGGCAGGGCAGCGTCCAGTGTTGGCTGAGGGCCCTTTCACATCTACCTCGTTTGGCCCAGACTTTCGAACTTTTCAGTTTGATCCGAATCAAAATTATGGGTGTGAAACCTCCCCCGGACCACAGTTTGGACCAAACAGCCGAACCTTGGTCCAGTGAAAAGAGGTGGTCTCAGTTGGGATCATATTGAACCATGGTTCAGTTCATTTCTAGTATGAAAACATTTTTTGGATGGTTCAGACTTTCTGGACAATTCCAGGAAGACGCAGCTAACGTAGGTGATGATGACAGGACATTGGTATGTCATGTATAGTTCTTTGTGCTCGCATAACTGCAATGTGAAACCAAAACTAGCCGGATGTAACAAAGTAAAACGCAGACCGTGGTTCAGACTTTCAGCCGTGAAAGTGCATAAGAGGTTGGAGAATGTGTGTGTATGGGTGGGCTAAATAGGGGCCCCTTTGCAGGCTAATTTGGCCCTTTGTGCAGTTTTCCTGTGCAATCCATCAGACTTCTTTTTAAGAAAGAAAGCATACTTTATTAATCCCGCAAGAGGAAATACATTTTTTTGAAAATTTTGGTGATATCGCCGTGCTCCCATGTATCAGCTATTACTTTGGTGAGAGCAATGTTATTAATACTGATGAAATTATAGACAAAATTAAACCACGCTAGACATGAATGTGAATGATGAATAGAAAAAAATCAATGAATTGTGTACATCACTAGTTAAAGAAACAATAGGTTTAGTTTAGTTAGAGTCAGTTAACATTAGAGCAGACCAGAAAGCTGTCCTGTATACAGTTGCCAGACCACAGTTATGTTGAATTTGCATCCTAATAAAAGTCAGCAGACTTTTTAAAAAAGGTGCAGCTAACACTTCGGTGAGCCAAATTTTGAGGTTTGACTTAAAAGGTCTGTTGTGGATATTGAGCCATTAATGATTAGTACTGTTATGTTTTTCTTTTCTCTTTACCTCAGGCTCAATGTCTCTGCTCTGGAGTTCAGCCACACTTCTGCTCCCTACATCCCTCATAGTGCATTTCTGAAACACCTGGGTGAGAAGGGCAGAGGGTCCATGGTGAGGGTTAAGGTCACGGAGACTGGGGTGGGATGCAACGGATGGTAAACACCTTTTTCATAATACTTTAATATGTTCATGATAACAAATATTACTCTACAAGGGTTTAGTCTGTGAGCACATATGTAAGAATGGAAATATATATACGTGTATCTACAGACAAGTATTGGCTAGTCCCATACTAAATACGTATTTAAACTGCATGATATTCATCAAATCAGCCATACTCACTGCTCTCAGATCCGGTGTCCTGGTAGTTCCCTTGGTTGAGTATTTGATCTGCTTAAGTTTTAAGAAACAGCAAATTACTAAACATACCTGCAGCTCTTTCATGAATGTGTTGTCCTCCTCCTCTTCCTCTTCCTCCTCCTCCTCGTCCTCTCTGTGTGCTGAGGCTGTAGCAGGGGTGGCAGTGGAACCAGCCAGAGGTGCAGGAGCACACATCTGGGGTTTGGGTTTGACCTCTGGTGGCTGTCTTGGGGGTTTGGGCTGAGGAATCACAGGCGGGTCTTTCTCTTTCTCACCTTCGTCCTTAAACAGATTCATGAAGCACAAACACAGCATAGAATATATGAACTACTTTGTTGTTTTTTTGTTTGCCGTTTTTAAGAAGGGGCACAGCCTTTAGTTTCATTATTTCGTGACATGTACTTATAGATAATGACTTTATCAAAGTCTCTGGAGGCTTCAAAGTCACTTCAGCTTATTTCAAGTCTACATGTGCTTAGTAAAGCAGATACTAAATCATCTTAAGTTTGTGAATTAATTCAAACTCACATCATGTATTTTAACATCACCATAGTGTAATCATAATGTAATTTACAGAGATAATACATCAAGTGGTATATATAAAATTAAATACTAATAACTAAATAGTAATAACTTTCAAAAATAATTCATGACATTCAAAAGTGGTTGTCTGCTAAGCTAAAGTAATAATGCGGAATTAATGTGATCTAAGCTACATCCAACAGTGTTAAAGCTAAAGCTGTGACGAGTCTTCACTTTGGCTGCTAACATTAAGCTAACGCTACTTTCACAGTCAGGACAAACTGCTGCTCAGCCCTCAATGCTCCAGAGGTCCACACTTAAGCTTCAAATATTGATATGATAATCATAACGTTTAAGTGGGAGATCCCTGCATACTGTTTACTACTTAGCTCTGGCTGCTGGTCAATACTTGACAGCTGCTGACTCTGAAAATGATGTATATAACCCGACAAACAGCAACAAGGCGCAGTCCACATGACAAAGAGAGGTGTTTCTTACTCTACAATTCTGGCTCAAAACTTTGGCTTACAGAGTTGTTTACCACAAACCAGACAAGAGTACCAGTTTGTAGTTTGGACAACTTTAAGGAGCTGATGTTAATTAACTACAGCTGCTAAACTATTCCACCGACATTTGACATTTTAGCCAATAAAATGTCTAAAAGTGAAGATTTCTCTTCCATATATAACTATATATTGTATATTAAATGATGTGAGAATAAGCACCATGTTGTACTCTTACTTGGAAAAAAAAGGTGTCTCTGAGGAATATTATACTCACAACATTTATTAGTTTTAAGACTCACTTTTGCTCTGTCTCATTTTTTCAAATTCAAATCTTTTTCTGTCTTTTTCAGACTATTTACACTTACACTTAGCTATATATATATACACAGTATTCTTATCTATGTCCATGTGTGTGCGCCCACACACACATACCTGGGCTCCAATTGGCTCTTTCCTGGTGGTGGAAATCACCTCTCCTGACCTTCCTGTGGTGAGACCTGACCTGACAGCATGGAACCTGGGAAGAAAATAATAAAAACAACAATATTTTTTAGACTTTAGAAGGTCCAGCAGAAAGCCTGGCCTGCAGGTGATCCTCAGTGATGAACTGACCTTCGTGGAGGAGGAGGAGGAGGAGGAGACTTGCCGGCCCTGTCTGGACTCTGCTTCATCTCCTTGTCCACACTGGAGCGGCGGGGTTTCTCCATTTGTGGCCGGCTGCTGCGCTCTGTGCTGGGAGAAGCTGAGGGTGGAGCTGATGGAGCAGCTGATGGAGGAGATGAGGGAGGAGCTGATGGAGGAGCTGAGGGAGGAGCTGAGGGAGGTGATGGAGCTGAGGGAGGGGCTGATAGAGGAGCTGATGGAGGAGCTGATGAAAGAGCTGATGGAGGAGCTGATGGAGGAGCTGAAGGAGCTGATGGAGGAGGTGAGGGAGCTGATGGAGGAGCTGAGGGTGGAGATGATGGAGGAGGTGAGGGTGGGGCTGATGGAGGAGCTGAAGGAGGTGATGGAAGAGCTGATGGAGGACCTGAGGGAGGAGTGCTGTCATTTAGTAATTTAGATTTGTAAGGAAATACTTGTGATGTGAGTACGGCCACATAAAGACGAATTCAAATCTAGATTAAGGTCTGTCATTTATTGTTGTGCATATTAGGGATGTGCCAACTTCCCGATTGATTGACTGGTATCGGCTAAAAAGCCTGATCCATTTCCCATCTTTCATTTGTAGTAGTTCTCAAAAAGCTTTTTTATGACTTAATGTTGGAAGTGAGTGAACCACTTAGTGCCACAAACAAATAAACAGCAGCCAACAGATACTGTATCCACAATGTCAGTGTGTGTCTCTATCATCGCAACATTTCTCAGCTGCACCCCGCCTCTAAAGTGCTGCTGTTGGCTGGAAATGGCATTTCAGATATTTGGTCATGTCAGTATTTTGTTCATGCTGTCAAACACAGGAACATATAAATATTGGATCAGGACTCTCTACCTACGGTTGTCTACCGTAGGTAGGTGGTTAAAGGTTCTATATACGACATTCAGAACTTCAATACAGCAGCAAACAACTATTTGCTATGTAAAGATATAGTGGAGTAATGGGGTCCTGATCAGAGAATGAAGTCACACTCCGAAGCTTCTCTGTTCTTTGTTTTGAAGCCGGGACGGCCGCGGGTGCATGTTAGTGCATGTGAATCCACACCGAGTTTATAAAGAGACCTCCCACACAGCATTGTAAAAGCAAGATGGTAGAGTGCAGTTCAGGGCTTTCAGCTGTAAGGCTCGACTGTGAGAATCCGGTTCTTTCTGTTATCTTCCTCCAGTCTTTTCCCCCTCTCCTCTGTACATTTCCCCTCCAGTCAACATACGATATAGACAAAGAGAGACTAATTACATTATAACACCCACAGTGGAGGTCGGCTCCTCCGTGGCTCGCTGCTGCAGACAGGTTGAGAAGCGAGAGTGAAGATAAATCCACTTTTTAATCCCAAAAGTTTAAAATATAAACTCTGAGCTCTCCTCCCGCCTGTAAACGGCTCCGGATCAGAGCAGAATCCGGTGTGACTCCGTGTGTTTATTCCTCCAGAACCTGCGGCTTCACCCTCGGCTCTCTCCTCCAAAGCTCCCAGCGCTCAGCAGCTGTCTGTTGGCGAGCAGTGACTCTGTCCCTCTGCTCCGCCTGTCCTCCCCACACAACACTCTACAAAGCCCCGCGATATGCACAGATTTTTTGAATATTTACTATTACTATTTATTTATAGACTATTTATAGACGGTTTTGGTGAGTTTTATTTTGTTTGTCGAGTTCGAATGAAATGTGTTTTACGATGAGCTGCGAGGAGGCGGGGAGGTGTGGCCAAGGCACCCATTTGTTTTGGTCTGAGATGCTGGTGCTCTAGTGCCACATCTACTGGTTCTGAATGTCGTATATATCACCTTTAATATCAAATTATAGATTGGGATTGTGGACAAAAGAAAAACAAAAAAAACACTTGTTTGCGACATCCTTAGTGCACATGGCTGTGTTTTATTTTCTTTGTTGGAACTGGAAACATACCTGTGTCTGGGGATTGGAACTGGGTGGAGTCCACATCATCACTTAGCTTGGGAGGTGCATCTTCCTGGGTATCAGAGTGAAGAGCCTGCTGCTCCACCGAGGCTGCAGCACAAACACAACACAGACAAACAGGTTCTAAGAAATTTTTTTCCATGAAATCAAAACACACTTTTAAAGATAACATCTCACTGATGGAGGAAAATAATCATTATGCCTTATTTATATAGTGTAATGACTCCTAATGGTATAACTTAATAATGGCCGGTATGAGCCGATGTTTTTTTCCCGATAGGGTAAATTTGATGAACAAACTAAGCTGAACTGTTTTATACACTCTCGCTCATGTATTCCAGTGTTAATACGTGCCTTTGTACACAGGTATCGATCACACCATGTATCTATTTGGTGATTTTGAACCAGATAAACCTTCTTGAGACTCCTAAGTTTCACAAAGCTGACAGGACTATTTTTCATCAAGTTTGCATTTTGGAGATACATGGTTTTCAAAGGACAGTGACACTGTGTTATCAATTCAACTCTTGTCATCATCCCTTTCACTCTGTATCTGGCTTCCTCATGTACGATGCAGCTTTAATGAAGGACATGGTGAAAAACAGCAAACATACAGTACATGAGCCGTGTGTGAAATTCCTAGGTAAGCTACTTTAGATCAAAAGTCACATTATTCTGTGGTCTAATTTAGGAGCATTGGGCCTCATGCAAGAACCATGTGTATAAACAGATTTCTGAAGTGGCACGTACGAGTGATTTTAGAGAATTTGTGGCATTCACCAATTTCCTTCTATTATAAAATAGTTCATGAGTGGTCCAGACCTGTTGTACAAGTCGTACAGTCTGCCTCTCTCCACGGGGAGGAAATGCTTGTTTGTATATAGCAATTTGTGGGCGCTGATTATGCTAATGCTCAAATCTCCCAAATGCGTACCTCCTCATGAACAGGTGAGCAAGCCTCACAAAAAAGTAAGAAAGGTTTAGTATAACAATAAGTGTGTTTTCAGTGAATGAGATTGTACAGGTCAACCTTGCAGTGTCAGGTCCAGAGGTGTGTCCTGCCCTGACTTTGATGCAGTGGAAGTGATGTGTCCTGAGGCTGAAACAGAGCCACCCTCTCTGGTATCTGACACATCCAAATCAGGGATGGACTTCATCAGGCTGGCCTGGGCCTCCTGGAGGACCTGGTCAAAGTCTGTGTTGGTGTTGGGGGGTGGAGGCTCACTGGAGTCAGAGCTGGCTGGCTGGTTGGCTTGGCTGGTGCTGGACTGGTTCATACTGCTGGTTTCTACACTTGTCTGTGGAGGACACACACAGAGTCACACAGATGATGATGATGATAGGTGGCAGCTTGTTTAAAACTAGGAGAAATCTCATCTCTAGATCAGTAAAAACTCATGTCTAAATATGACTGTAGTGCAGACTCTCACAGAACACAGAACTAAGGAAAACTCCTTGATAATTTAACAATACAGAGTTATGATGTGGCAATTGGTTATAAACATTTCAACTTATAACAGTGAAAATAAAGATGCAAAAGCAAAATATTTTTCAGAGCTTATCACCTCCAACCAGCACAAGCCTAGGCTCTTATTTAAGACCATTGATCATTTAGTCAACCCTTGTATGGTGTCCCTATCGCCTGTGCAGACTGTGAAAGGTTTTTAACCTTTTTCATAGACAAGATTGAGGACATTTGATTGAAGATTAACTCCTCTGCTTCTTTATCTGATTTATCTTGTCCTCAGCTGGATACTTTGCGGGTTTTTAAGGAAATTACTATCCAAGAATTAACTGAAACCATCTCACACATGACACCATCATAATACCTACCAAATTTTTATTAGAGGTTCTAGAAAGTGTAGCCCCTTGCCTGCTTTCAATCAACAGTTCCTTATTTTCCGGATGTGTTCCCGACTATTTCAAGACTGCTAGTGTCCAGCCACTTCTCAAAAAACCTGGTTCTGATCCCTCTGACCACAGCAATTACAGACTAATTGGTAAGCTTCCCTTTCTCTCAAAAATCCTGGAGAAAATTGTCTCGAATCAATTGTTGGAAGTTTTGATCAGTAATAATATTTTTGAGAAATTTTAATCAGGTTTCTGACTGCAACACAGCACGGAGACTGCCCTTGTAAGAGTTACTGATGATATCCTGATGAAGGCCGATGCAGGTGATGAGTGCTTGGTGCTGGTTTTGCTTGATCTTAATGCCACTTTGACACGGTGGATCATAGCATTATTACTGAAAGGCTGACAACATGGGTTGGTATCTCAGGGACTGCCCTCCAGTGGTTCTCTTCATACTTTTCTAACAGAAAATTTGTTGTTGTTGTTTGTTGATGGCTTTACCTCCATTCTAGGACAAATGTTATTTTCTCTTTATTTACGCCCTTTGGTATGGAAGCCCATTTCCACCAGTGTAATGAAAAAAGATCCTGTAAGTCATGATAATGAGAAATAATGAGTTAGTATCTCAAAATTATGACTTATGTCAGGCTCTCATTATTTTGAGATACAAACTCATTACTTTGAGATAAGTAAGTCATTATTTTGAGATACTAACTCATTATTTGAGACACTAACTCATTATTTTGAGATAAGTAAGTCATTATTATGAGATTCTCATTATTTCGATAAAGTTTCTCATTATAATGACTTACAGGATCTTTTTTTCATCACATTGGCGAAAATGGGCTTCCATATTTTGGGCCACATTACCAAAAAACATGATATTTCATTTCATTGTTACGCAGATGATACTCAACGGTACTTGTCCTGCAAACCATCTGAATTAGCTAAGCTATCCTCTCTGCATAATTGCCTTAAGGATTGGATTGCAGAAAATATTCTTCAGCTTAAGTCCTCCAAAACGGAAATCCTTATTATAGGCCCTGAGCACACGTTTGACCAAGTTCTGCCTGCTTTTGGCACTCTAGCTCAACATGTTGTACCTGCTGTGAAGAACCTTGGTGTTATTTTAGATCACAATCTCAATTTCGAGTCCCATGTTAAAAGGCTAGCTCAGTCGTGTTTTTTCCACTTGACAAATATCTCTAGAATTAGAATTATTCATGCTTTCATCACTTCTCGTCTGGATTATTGTAATGCCGTGTTTACATGTCTTGGCCAAAACATGATTACACGGCTTTAGGGTGTCCAAAACACAGCCGCCACAATTTTAACCAAATCACGTAAGCATGATCATATCCATGATCAGCTTCCCTTCACTGGCTGCCAGTTTCAGAATTGATTTTATAATTTTAATCTTGACTTTTAAGGCCCTACATGGTATGGCACCAAGCTACCTGGCTGAGCTTCTAAATCATTACTCACCAGTCCGTGGCCTGAGGTCCTCTGATAAGGCCGTGTTAGCTATTCCCCGGTCAAAGATGACGACCAAGGGTGACAAGGCGTTTGCTGGTCAGGCTCCAACTGTCTCTCAAGACTCACTTTTACCATTATTTTATCTTTAGCTGTTTTATTTGTTCTTGCTATTTGTTGACAGTGAACATGTATTTGATTGTTCTCCTGCTTTCTTTTATTTGTCCTTGTGTGTGAAGCACTTTGTAGTGGTAGTTTTGAAAGGTGCTAGATAAATAAAGTTATCAGTTATCACATTATCATAACTTTCTTTCAGAGAAGTCCAATTTTTTGAGTTGTACAGACGTCAAAACAAAACAGCTAAAATGGATCCCAGATCCACAGAGTAACTTCAAGCAGCTGAATGTGTTTAGCAAGTTAAAAAAACCCAATGTCTAACAACAGTGTAATCAGTGTGTAACAACAGAATGTTCTGCTCACTGATTGGATGTTTCTTACTGCAATGCTCTCTGGGATTTGTAGCTGACTGCTCTCTTTTTTTTGAGGTTTTGTGTGCACAGCTTTGTAACTTTGCTGTCTCTTCATCGCACCACTGCACATATCCACCTAAATCTGGTTGCAGACTTGTCGTTCATTCCACAGTGATGGCCGTTCACATCAAATAGGACTTGGCAGCCAATTACGACAGTTTGAAATATAACGAAACAAGTGGATACTCCTCCAGATTCAGTACATGATAGAACGAATTTGGTGAGAAGTAGACAAAATGTAGAAATTGGTGTGGCCTTCAATGTTGTGTAGAAAAACAATTTTTAGAGTTTATTTTATTTAAATAAATATAGTAAAGTATAAATATAAAAAAATCAACAAAACTAAAATGCAGGTGAAAATGGGCTTTTGGATGCCTAAAGAATTAAAAAAATTAAACCTATCTGCTCTTTTAAAAAAAAAATCTTGGTTAAAAAGGGAAAACAATGGATGTGCCATATTGATTCCTGCAACATGTTCAGTCGATGAGACTCTTGAAAAAGACTGAAAAGATATCACAATTATGAGTTCAAACTATTGATTTTAATTGCGAAAAGAGTATAAAACAGAATAGTAGAGACACTGACCTCGGTATGTGTCTCTGTGTGTTTTATGGTGGTCTGGTCAGTGTGGCTCTCCTGTGTTGGTGCTGGTGCAGGTTGGCCGCTTCCATCAGACTGCACAGGGCTCGCTCTCTTCTGCAGGGCAGGGCTGCCCTCTCTGCTGCAAGGACTCACCTTAACAGCACAACAGCATTTCTCACATTCTACACTTCAGACACTCTCAACAAAAGCACCTCTTTATATACAGACTCACATTTTGCCATTTTTTTATCTTTCAGTGCAATACCTTGGCCACAGTGGGTGAGTCTCGTCCATGGGTGGGAGTCAGTGGGGGGCTGGGGTGGTGTTGGGAGGGTTGGATCACTGTGGCTGCAGTGCTCTTCATTCTGCGGGCCATGATGGGAGAGGCTGAGCCTGCCAGGCTGACCTCAGTCTGACTCCCAGAGAGAGGGGGGGTGGGCAGAGGGGGTCTCACCGAGGATCGAGGCTGGGGTTTGGGGGAGCTCTGGGGGCTCTGGGTCTTCAGGGGTCCCTGGTCTGTTTCCAGGACCTTGAGAGGCTCCACCTGGGCTGATCTGGCTGGGGGGGTTGACTCTGACACACACCTGTTGATAACAGGGAGGACAAAGAAAGCCATATACCTCGTTATCATCAGGATTATTTTCTTGCGAAACATAACTGTTTTTTGAGTGAAGTTAATGAGTACCTGCGGAGAGAACTGAGGGCTTCAGTCAGGGCTTTGACCCTCTTTAACATGGAGTCCATCTTATGAGGCTCCTCCTTCAGGAAACGCACCGCTTCCACCTCCAGTCTCAGCACTGAGCGCATCTTCACTTGCAGCTCTGGAAACTCACCTGGAAGACAACCAAAGGTAGAGACACAATGAAATGAAAAATGACCTTTAGTCTGTGTAAACTTTGTAATTCTACATATCACCATATATAATTATTTAACAATGAATCCTAGGGGTTCACTAGTTTAGGAAATAATTGGATACAAATGATGTCTAGATCAAGGTATGCTGTCCCTAAATGTGATGAGACCTTTTAATACAGTGTCGGCTGAAGATGACTTTGATCCAATATTTATTTTGTCCTACATACACTTTATACAGCAGCGCAGTGTACCCTTAGTACTAGAGTACAGCTGGACAATCAAGTGAATTTATCAAATCACAGACACTCTCAATCTCTTACAGACCTAAGTTTACTCTCAATACAGTTTTTAATAAATAAATAGCCATATACATAATAGCTCTTTGTCTTATATTTGTTTTCTGTGTCGTCCTGTGACTTAGTTCTCTGCACTGTGTGTAAGTATAATGCATTCTCATTGATTTTAATAGAACAGCCCAGCAGCCTTAGCACCGGGGTGGGAAAAGCAGCTGAGGGAGCAAGTGTGCCCTGAGAACATGTGTAGGTTTGCGGCGGAGAGTGATTTTGCTTGCAGTATAATGTTGTGTGCAGTGTCCTAAAGGGGTGTAATACCTGTGTGGTGTGGTGTAATTTGGCGTGTGCCCATACACCTGTTTTTGGCCCATGCGGGTGGCGCTTAAAGCAGCTCTAGTAGTGTTTCACCTGACGTTAGGTCACATGTTCCCTCTGCTTCACTCCCCGCCGCAAGGAGACTACTTCCCCAGGAGGAGAGCAGGCGGTAGCTCCAGAGATGGACTTTCAGTTAGCGGCTGAGGCAACTCGAATTCAGCCAGAGCAAACCCCTGCACCGTTTCATCTGATGATGCGGAAAATCCGACCCGGTGGCAGGCATTAAGATTAACTATTAGAAACGAATAGAAATAGCCAATCTTCTCGCTGTTGGTCTCGTTTGCTTATGTAGGTCATATAGAGGCATCGGTATTAAATTGAGACTATTTCATAACCAGTTAAAAACTCCATAGAGTACTTTTAAAGGGGAGCGTAGGACTCAGACTGTGTCCGACCTGTGTGCAAGGTTGTTTGTGACAATACAGGTTATTATTTTTCTGCTTCTACATCTGAGACAATGTTTATTACAATATATTCGCAACTCCCATTTCAGTATGTGTTGCACCCCTATGCCCACACTTAGATGGGCCCAAGTGCAGTCCAGAAGTCTTTAATCAAAAAGACTGTGATTAATCCAGACGAACATAACATAAAACAGATCAAGACTGAGGGCTCCGTTTTCGTGGTGGGGCAACAACCAGCATAAGCAGTGCTCCGACAGTTTGGTATTTTCTCTTTGCCCCCTATGTATTATGATGCCACTTAACACAAACTAAATAGTTGCAACAAATGCGAATAAATAGGGTAATAATGCTTAAAATGTAAATAAATCATTTGAATCATACACTTACAAATCAGTAGATTAGTTTGAATCTGAGTCAAATTAATATTTAATGTGGTTAAAGCAGGTAAGCATTGTGCTAAATCAGTTTTCATTAATCTACAAATGAATATGAATGATTCTTCCAGTATTTGTTGTCCACAGCAGCTTTACACTGAATGATAAGTTTCTCCTTCAGGTCATTAAATCCCTGCAGCCACCTGAAGGCAGCAGGACACATATTGCCAGAAAGGCCTGGACTGTTATGGGACCATTCAAACAAAACAGTAAGAAGAAGAAAGAAATGATAGTTCTATAGTAGTTCTTTTTATTATGGTTATTAGTCGTATAATACCTGTGTTCCTGATTCCCACAGTTGGTATGAATATTTGGCTCAAGTCCAATGTGCTGCCTATTGGCTGGCTGAATTAATACCCGAGTAGACAACAGACAAAACTGAGGCCTGTGGCTGGTGGTGTTGTGTGTTCTTGACACGCTGTAAGTAGTTTCTTGTTCGTTCTTCTTTGGTTTCTATGTAGAAACTTACAATTTCTTCCCTAAACCACGCTCCAAGAGTACCATGCTGTGCTTATATGCTAATTATCATGCTATTTGACTGATGTTAGTTTCCCCTGTCTTTGTTCCTGTGCATTCACCTTTAACTTAATATAGTACATTGAGTTGTGCTATTGTCTACTGTCCCCTGATTTTTTTTTTTAAGGGTGGATAAACGTATCAAATGTCAGTGTTTAGCTAATGTTCAGTCCATTTGGAGTTCAACAGTGTTGCTAATTGAGGGGTGTATCATCAGCTCTCAGCTGCCATGTCTGCTTTCAGCCACCAGATGTCACTGCTTACCCCTCAGATTAACTCGCCCTACACTGTTATGGTAATCAGTGTATACTGTAGTGACAGAAAGGTTTGACAAGCAGTTAGTAAATGCAAGTTTGTAAATCAGTCTGTATATAAATGTAACAACATCCAAATATGTTTTTGAGAAAATTTCAAATTTGTGGATTTCTACTACATTTATTTAAAACAAGAAATATTTGTGTGTGCATCAGAAGTATATTTGTGAACCTTCTTCTTTTATAAGTGGATTTTTTTTTACATTTATATATAATGATAAATACTTTTGTGGACATTGAAAAATATTTTTGTGCAGAGTCATTTATATATACATCCTGAAATACATTTGTTCAAGTTCAAGATACCAGATGGCATCAGTGGGTGGGTCCTCAAACTATGTGCTGACCAACTAGCGCCGGTGTTCACAATGATATTCAACCTGTCCCTGGCTCAGTCTGTCATACTCACATGCTTCAAGAAGTCCACCATCATTCCCAAGAAAACAAGACCAGCCTGTATGACTACCACCCAGTGGCACTCACCTCTGTAGTGATGAAGTGCTTGAACGGCCGGTCAAAGATTACATCTGCTCCTCACTACCTGGCACACTGGACTACTATAGTTTGCCTACTGTCCCAAACAACCAATGGAAGACACCATAGCACACATCCTCCACACCACCCTATCCCATCTGGACAAGAGAGGGAGCCATGTGAGACTGCTGTTCATTGACTACAGTTCAGCATTTAACACCATAGTTCCCTCCAGGCTCGTCACAAAGCTCAAGGACCTGGGATTAAACACCTCACTGTGCGTGTGGATCGTTGACTTCCTGACAGGGAGACCCAAGGTGGACTCCAACACCATCATCAAGTTTGCTGACGACACAGCTGTTGTGGGCCTGATCACAGATACCAATGAAAAGCCTACCTGAAGGAAGTAGAGGACCTGACCCGCTGGTGTCAGGACAACAACCTACTCCTGAACGTCAGCAACACCAAGGAGCTGACTTTTGGACTTTGAGAAGAAGCAGAGAGGGAACTGCGCCTCGCTTAATATCAACAGGTCCTTGGTGGAGAGGGTGGACAGCTTCAAGTACCTTGGTGTCCACATCACAGAAGGCCTGACCTGGGCGCTGCATACTGACTCTGCGGTGAGGAAGGCAAGGCAGAGACTTTTTCACCTCAGATGCTTCAGGAAATTCTGGGTATCCCCTCAAATACTGATGAATTTTTACTCCTGCACCATTGAGTGCGTCCTGACGGGGAACATCACTGCCTGGTATGGAAACAGCACTGAACAGGACCACAAGGCAAAGAGTGGTTAGTTCAGCTGAACTTACATTAGGCGGTGCTCTACCCTGCCTAAAGGATATTTACACTATGCTCTGCAAGAGTAAGGCTAGGAGAATCATTAAGGATCGCAACCACTCAGATAACGGCCTTTTCTCCCTGCTGTGGTCACGAAGAAGGTACCAGATACACCGGGCCTGCAGTGACAGGCTCAGGAAGAGTTTCTACCGTCAGGCCACAAGGATCCTAAATGAGGTCAGTTTATAACATGTAAAATACTACAGCAGTAATATTAAAACAAACAAGCTGACTTCAGTTTATAACATGTAAAACACTACTGCAGTAATATTAAAACAAGCTGACTACAGTTCATTGTACATGGTTCAGGTGATTAATCAGGTTTGTGCCCGCCCCAACTGATTCACTAACTAATTATAAAAGTAGTCGGGATTAAAATCAGGCTTAATCGCTGTCGTCTGTCCGGTTCAACATTTGCTAATTTGCACTAAACACAAAGCTGAGGCTGATGGGAATGTCATTTTGCAGGAATTTTGTCATAAACCAAAGTATAGGACAAATTAAAATGTTGACCTGATGATGGTGCTAGATGAAAAGTCAGAGGATTCATTCTTTGAGACATCTGAATAGCTCAGCATGAAGAGAATACAGAAATCAATCACTAAAACTACTGCCTATTTGTGCTGTTTTCACGTGCTTGCAATGCTGTGTGTTGGGAAGTGGTTCTAGTATTTTAAAAGAGCACAGTGGGGTGTTTAAGGAGAGCTCTCATAGCAAATGGGCTGGAATAAACAGAATCCAATGTGGATCGGGCTTCAAAATATCTAATACTGATCCCTTACAGGAAGTAATGATTGGCAGGAAACATTCTAATGAATGAATGCTTAACATTTTACAAAATGACTATTTTCTCATTATTTCTATGTCATATTGTTACGCGCCAGGCAGGGGCAAAGTGCCTGTTGTGTGTGTTTTTCTGTGTGTTGATTTTACAGTATATTCTACTAAACAATCCAGAAGTCCAGTCAGAGTGGAACAGTAAATCCACCACTGCAGCCCGCATGCGTCAGTGTCGACCGTTTTAGTGGAACTACTCTCTATTCAAGAAATAGTCTGAGCACTGTTGAAATTTGAGTCAACTTGATCCAATCGTATTGCATGTTTTAATCATCAGCCAATAGAGAGATACTATATAACCCAAATCCACTGACCTTTAAGGATGGCCAGAGCTTCTCCAACCCTCCGCAGGTTGACTGCTCCCTCCTCCACGTCTCTCAGAGTGATTGACAGCTGGCCGGGACTAGAGGTGGAGCTTCTTTGCAAATGGTCCACATAGTCTTCCAGTGCACTGAGAAGTAAAAAAGACATCAGCATGTGGTATTAACAGTCAACACAGGCAGAAATATTAACTATGTGATGGCCTACTGTAGACATACGATGGCAGCAGAGAGTACATTTGAGGAGTTCCATAGTCCTGTTGGTGGTCCAAAACTTAAGACAATAAAGATTTAGACACGATAATTCTAATCCTTGTAATGAATGGTACATATATGTATACTTGTACCTTTGAGTCTGCAGTGGGATGAGTTTTGATATGGAATCTTTCTGCCTGTTGACAACTTTACCAAGTAAACCAGTTTGACAATGTCTATGAATATGATGCAGATTGTGTGTTTAAGAACCAGTTCTGGCTATAACCCTCCAGACAGAACCTTTTTCATGTTATAAACTTTCTTTCATAACGGATTTTCATTATTTCTTGAACAGCTCTTTGATGCTTACACATGGTTGAACCGTTCAGACACTGTTTCTTTTATGTATTTGTATTTTTAAATTAGTGAAATGAAAACTTCACTATTAGGCAAAGGGCCAAGTTCCAAAATGATTCATTAGCTTTATTTTAATTCAAATATTCATGTAGCCTACAGATGTTGACGGGAGGACTGACGGAGGCTGCCCCACACTCCGTAATGATTGGTCCGAGCTGGACTTGAATCGGCAACCCTCCGGTTCCCAAGCCAAGTCCCCATGGACGGGGGGGCCATTCTTCATAATGTCATCTTTTACTTTTGATACTTAAGGTACATTCTGTTCACAATACTTCTGTACTACTGTAAAATTTTGAATGATGGACTTTTATCTGTCATGTGTATTTTTATAGTATCGTATTGGAACTTTTACTTAAGCAGTTGATCTGAGTACTTCTTCCACCAGTGACATTAAGGTTGTGGGTTTTGTTTTTCACTCCATTATAAAATAAGCAGGCTTGGGGAGTATGGAATACTGGGAACAGCGTTACGCAATTAGGATATAAAATACTAACTGTATTCCATTACAGAAAAAAGACATAATCAGATACTGATACGTTTAGTAAAAATGGGGATTATTAGCAGGATTACAATTTTAAAATAAAGAATGACATAGTACCATGCACATGCGCACCCATTACAACACTTCATGAGTCTCACAACACCACTCTGGTCTCGAGTGAAGCCATAGTAGCTAATCTTACAGCTGCCAATTCATTAACGCTGCCCTAACATTAGTGAAAAACATTTCAAGTTCTGCATCATCCAAGGACTCAACATCTAATTTAAAGAAACTTTTAGCCTTTAAGACCAACTGCTAACATTAGCTACACAGAAATCCAGTTAGCTAAAGTTAATGTTAGTTATCTAGCTAACCTGTCAATACTATTACTACTACTACTGAAAAATATTTTGGGACTGTAGGTGGTGATGCTGGTGACCGGGATGGTGTGTGGGTAAAAACACCAGCCCCAGACCAGAATAAGTTTATGGCAGTTTACTTGAAGTTTGAGTGTGAAGTGTGAATAGCATACTTAACAAAGGACATTTAAATGCACCTAGTTGCTGCTATTAATCTAAACGTCCATTTGCACATAACAAAGGAAGGAATAGCTGGACAAACAATAAACATAACAACAAACATAAAACATATTAGGTCTTACCGTCTTCCAGAAGTCTTACAGAATACACTTAAGTAAAAGTCATCTAAGTAAGCCTCCCAACTCTGCCTAGGTGCAAACAAATGTTCTGAAATTTCTATATAATGAGTTAACAGGGTATTAAAATTAACTCTTTAATATCTGCAGA
>NTHP01000515.1:32769-48621 GCA_003416845.1 Oplegnathus fasciatus | reverse complement strand
GACTAGGGGTGGAGCTGAGAGCCACAGAAGCAATCTGATGTAACTTCTGTTGAACAGTGACCACTGTGACCACAAGTGTTGATTATTTAAGAGTCATAAAGTCACTGAACTGACTCAGTAATGTCAGCAACACACCAATATCTATCTAAAGTTTGCTAACATTAGCCACCATAAGCTACTGCTTATACCAGACTGTAGCAGCAAAACCTCTCAGTGTCCTGAACTGAGCAAGGGTGTGTTTTACTCCTAACAAAATCAATGTTTTATTTGTACGAGAATGACTATGCCACTTCTTCTCTCAAAAGTTACACAGTCTTTCTTCAAACTCTTACCTGAGCTGCGTGAGTATTCTCTCCTCTGTAGCCAGGTAGTGGATCCTTTCCTCCTCCATCTCCCCTCTCCGTCTGGAAGCTGCCTCCTCAGACTGAGCCAGCCGATCACACATCAACACCACCAGCTCCTGACCCGCCATCCGCAGCATCGAACTTACACTCTCCTGGTTTGACAGCTGGAATACATGGAACAACTCAGGAATTAGGATTCAACAACAGTACTCTTTTGCTTAGCTAGTGGTGAGGCCTGAGGGAAGGCAGTGCTGGTTGGTCAGTCTGTCCCTCCAACACTTTGGTCCAAAATATTTCAACAACTACTGGCTTCATTGCCATAAAATTTGATATCTGTAGAATAAGTCCTAAGATTTTTGGTAAAAAAATATCTAATGGACTGATTGCCATGATATATACTGAATACCATCATATTTTTTAACCCTCTACAAACTGCTTTGTGCCTCGCTAAAGCCAAAATGTTTTTGCACACAAGATATTTGACAATCTAATGAACAGATTGCCATTCAATACTTAATACATGTATGCTTTTACTCATGTTAAAAGCATGTAACTTTTTTGCCTTTATTACTGAAGTGCAGACGATCACTGCCCACAATATCTTCTGACCACCCAGCCAGATCCACCGGACCAAACGCCACCGCAAGCGGTGTGATTAGCCCAGGAAGAGGGGGAAGAGAGGTGGGATAAGAGCTAAGTTCACTCAGCTTGGATCTAAGGCTACTCCAATACCCAGCCCACTTCTGGCTATTGTCCGGTCGCAGGAAAATACAATGGATGAAATAAGACTCAGACTAACTCAGTTATGCCCATATCTTTACAGAGACCTGACTCCATCGCAACATCCCGGACCAAGCTATTGCACTCGACAGGCAGACCGTGTTCCGCACCGACACAAGACTCCGGTAAGACGGGAGGAGGGTGGTGCACAGAGAACAACCTACTGCTCAACCTCAGCAAAACCAAAGAGCTGATAGTTGATTTTAGGAAAAAGGAGACGAAGACACACATCCCCGTCTACAACAGCGTAGCTGAGGTGGAGCAAGTAAACAGTTTCAGGTTCCTGGGAATCAGTATCACAAAGAACCTGTCATGGTCATCTCACATCTCCACCCTGGTAAAGAAAGCTCAGAAACACCCGTAATTCTTAAGGAAACTTAAGAAAGCAAAATTTCCATGCCAAGTTCTCATCAACTTTTACAGAGGAGCAATAGAAAGCATCCTGACTCGAAACATTACAAACTGGCATGGAATGTGCACGGCCCAGGACGGGAGGGCTCTGCAGCGGGTGATTAAAACCGTCCACAACATCATTGGTACCTATCTACCGAGCATTAGTGATATCGGAGAGCCCGAAGGATACTAAAACAATACCCACCCCAGCCACAGCCTGTTCACCCTGCTGCCATCTGGCAAGAGATACAGAGGTATCCACTGCCGTACCACCACACTACAGAGCAGCTTGTTTCCTCAGGCTGGGAGACTCCTCAACACCACCTCATCCTCCAAAGGTAGTGGTTCATTACAATACCACTATCTTTTGTATTACATATATATTTTATGAGTAACTCTTTTTTACACTTGAGTTGTTGTAAGGGGAGCCCAGCCTAGGGCCTTTGGCCTTTTTACCTCGTGAAACAGACCTATGCCTCTGTTAACCACCATAACCACTGTTCTTTTTCTGAAACTTAAGTAAAGATTCTTTTCTACAATTAAGACCTGAGTAAAGTTCTTTTCTTCAACAAAAGACTCTTACATAGTAGCAAAAGATTTTGTGTGGTTGAGGTCTGATTTATTAATTTCACTCTTATCCTCCTCCTTCTGATCTAACAACATGGGTGGAGGTGAACGGTCCTACAGCTCAGTATCTTTCTACAGCTCCGAATCGTGCTGTATTCACTAAGCCACGCCCACTCTTGAGTGATCCAATCACATCTTAAAGATTTGATTAAAATCCCTCTTATAGCTAAACCCTGCCCACATATTGTGTTTCACTCAGAAATGTGTCATATGACTGAAGCTACAGACACTCTAACTTCCCTTTCACTGTGTACACCACCACATATTCCACACTGTATGTGTATTATGTTGTGTTTGTTGTACTGTGTGTGAGTTTAACCCATCATAAATCTGTCATCACATCACTGTCATTCCCATACTGTATATACAATGTATGTATACTGTTCTTTCCACCCTAACCACTAATCAACCTTCACCTACAGTGTGGTCATATTGCATCGATTTCATCTATCATTACTATTATTGTTGATGATGATGATGATGATGATTATTTATGTAGCATTGATTATAATTAGTGAGTACACAGGTCAGTACCTGTAAGTGTCTGAGTTGGTTGAGTTGCAGTCGCAGCTCGCACACATTTCTCTTTGCTGACACCAAGCTCTGCTGCAACCCACTGTCAGAGGGAGGGGCCTGGAGAGCCAGAGGGGTGGGGCTGAAGCTGTCAATCAAAGTAGTAGGGCTCTGAAGCTCAGATGACACCCCTGAAGGTCAAACAAAGGTGACTTTAAGGTTATCATCATCATGTTCAGAGCATAAGAAGTATGTTCTTGGTGGCAGGCAGTGTCTCTATCTATTGTAATTATGTAAAAAAAAAATCTCACCAGGTCTGTTGTTGAGGTGTTTGCGTCCAGCAGTCTCACTGAAAAGACACACAGATAGTAACATAATAAATCTAACCATCCTTGGTTTAGCCAGGGTTTACACAATATACAGAACTCATTTCACGTCATAATCTGAAATATCCAGAAATGTCCAGTAAAGGTCTATTCTATTGCTCAGAATGATTTCCTAGTTCAATTGTAAATTACTTTAATTATCATCGTTGGGTACACCTATTGTGGATGAATCTAACGAACATACTGGATGTGTTTACTTGACTTGCTGCTGCTGTATAAGCTGCTGTTGGTTTAAAGGGATAAAGGTTGGATCAGATGTTACAGACCTGACAGCCTCCTTGACTCCTGGAATATCTGGTCCCATAGACAGAGCATGGTGCACCAGACCTGCTAGACTGGCTATCTGCTCCTCCATGGCTTTCATTCTCTCACTGACAAATAGAAACACATGTATCCATCACATGGCATTTATACTAACCACCATGTAGTGTTGTCATGCAACATGTGGTAGCTCTATAAGATCTAAAACATATGATGTGTTTTGTATTCAGCTCTTTAATTCCACTGTATGCAATTCATCAGACATGCTAATACATGAGATATGTTCTGGTAGATCTCATCACTGCATGATATTTTTATTGGGTTGGCAGTAGCTCAGTCCGTGGGGACTTGGCTTGGGAACCGGAGCGTCGCTGCTAGCTGGACTGGTAGCTGAACTGGTAGCTGGAGAGGTGCCAGTTCAGTTCTGACTAAAACACAACTATTTCCTTGTTTACATATCTTGCACTTTAGCACTCAAATAATAAGTAACTAAGTATAGGAAATCTTCTTTTTTGTAACAACAACCACAGGGACCACATTTTATCACCCTTCCAGTTGATTCCACTCAGCGAAAGTTATTATTTTCTTGCCAATTTTTCTAGGCCATAGGATAGTAGAGATAGTATTTAGGGCTTAACCTCAAGGAGTTTTCTGTTCATATTCAGTGATAGTCTCCAAAACACATACTGTGTATGCTTGAGGTTTAATAAAGCCTACTAGTAAAAGCATTGCTCCATAGCACTTAGTGGTGAAAAACTCCACACAGTACCTTTAAGGCAATACTGTAATGTCGCGACCCAAAATGTCACTTTGGGGGAAATTTGGAGTTCAGACTGGGTGACATTAAGCTAAGTTTGTTTGAGGTTTCTTGTGTTTACCACTGTGTTAGAATAAGAATATTGAAGATATCCTCCAGGAAGGATCAGTGGACGTACTCTTCATTGAGTAAACACCTTGTAAGGTGCTTACAATGAAGTAAGATGGTTACTGTGGCTCTCAGCTCACCTCTGGTTGCTGCTGGCAGTCACATCACACTGAAACAGTCTCTCAGGTTGTCCTAGAGGGCTGTCAACAAAAACAGACGAGGTAGAGGACGACGAACCACTTGCTCTGCTTCTGTTTACAATCTCCGCTGCAGCCCCATTACTGTCCCGCCGCAGGGACCGGCGAATCGGTGACATCCTCTCTGGAGACACCAAGCCCACCCCTCCAATGATCTGTCCGTCAATCATCCTGACTTCATTGACTCGGTGAGGGGAAGGGGGCGGGGTTTTGGTTCCCAGTGGAGGAAGCTGGCTATCTCCATACTTTCTGCTCTTCGGCCTGGATGGTGGAAAAACAGATGGAACAATGGCTGGATTCCTACACACCTGGTTACATGAACACTTGCTTCATTGCCACAGTGTGGTGGATCTCCACTTGTATAAATACTACTATCCACATGTCTGCCCATCTTTATTCCACTCAAACACTACTCAGCTGATTTCACTGATCACTTCTTCCAATCATCATGACCAAGGTTGATATTTACCTATATAAATCTACCACAAATTACCAGCGGGGGCACAATGATGCATTACCGCAATGTTTTAATTTTGTGTAGTATTTACTAAGACTACAGAAGTAAACAAGCATACGTAGCAACCGTACCACCAGACTACAGAGCAGGCTGTGAGACTTCACCTCATCCTCCGCACTCAAACATAATTAAATGACATGGAACTTTCTGTATATGTATATAAGTAAATGTATATATTGTTTTTATTTTTTAATTCTATTATGTTCTCATTTTTAAATATTTGTTGAATATATGCTCTGTGTGTGTAACGGGCTTAACTGTAAAAAAAAACTGTAAAAATGTAACTTTCATTTCATTGTGCAACCCTGCGTTGTAAAATGACAAAATAAATTAAGCTTGAACCTTGATATTGAATTAATGTTTTATGCACTTCAATTGGATGATTCCAATTGAATAAAATATAAACACGTTGACAGTAAGGACCATAAAAATATAACAGTGAGGTGCAAATCCAAAATATACACAATGTCAGAAGTACGGTAAGGATCATAGATATGTATGAGAAGTGGCATACAGCTCTGGATGTACAATATCAAATCTTAAGTCAAGTCAGGTCAATTTTATTCAGGTGTCGGCAACTAAGTAGGATCTGAGCCACACGACCTCCTGTCCACCATGGAGACCTGGACATAGGACAGACCACACAAACACAGAAGAGGACAGCAGCATTCACACAGAGAGGAGGGACAAATAAACGCACAGAGGCAAACTAGGGTGAGAGGGAGAGAAGAGGAGAGGCTGAACCTCCTAGGGTACGAAGATCCAGATCAACGTCTGGATGAGGCATCAACAGCCTGGATGACAGATGGTCCAGCACAGAGAAGGAGAAGGAGGAGAAACTAAAGGGAGAGAGAGAGACAGAGAGAGGGAGAGACGCACACAGCTCGGTGGCTTGTAGGAAACAAACAAAAACAGCAGAAGGTTAGAAAAATGCAATGGTTAACAAAAAGTTTACAGTTTGTTAGTTGATTTCTTGTCGGCAGGACTAGGACTATAAGTACTAATGTTAATAGATAGATTGAGACTGAGACTGACAACCCGCCGGAAGGATAATGGTAACAGGTACAAGGCCTGAAGTATAGAAGGATAAGCACTAATTGAAAGTTAAGACAAAAAGATGAGTTTTTAGCTTAGAAGCTTCGATTTAAAGGCCTCAGCAGAGTCAGATTGTCTGATATCAGCAGGGCAAAAAGGGGCACGATAGGAAAGGCCCTGCAGCCAGCTGACTTCTTTTTAACTTTGGGGACAGACAGGAGCCCCGTATTCTGAGAGTGGAGAGCAAGGGATGGGATATAAGGTTTAATGAGATCAGATAAGTATGAAGGGGTGAGCCCATTTACAATTTTATAAGTCACTGGAAGCATCTTAAAGTCTGATCTGACATGAACAGGGAGCCAGTGAAGTGAAGTTAAAATTAGTGTAATATGGTCAAATTTTATTTTAGTTTAGTTTTAGTTAAGATTCTAGCTGCAGCATTCTGAACCATTTGAAGACTTTTAGTGCTTGTGCGCAGCAGACCAGATACAGTAATCCAGTCTAGAGAAACAAAAGCATAAATTAGGATCTCTGCATCAGCCATGGACTGAAAACACCTAATTTTAGCTATATTGTATAAGCAGAAAAAGGAGATCTTAGTACGCTGATCAAAAGAGAGGGTAGGATCAAACGTAACACTGAGATTCTTGGCCGTTAAACAGTTGTCGAGAGTTACTGTTATTTGATCAAACTGGTGTTTATGTCGAGCAGGGCCAATAACTAGCATCTCAGTTTTATCAGAATTTAAGAGCAGGAAATTACATGTGACATCAAGGAATTCACAACTGATAAACAGGCCTCTAGATTTCTATATCATCATCTGTAACATCATCTGCCTTAACAGGCACATATAGCTTAGTATCATCAGCTTAGCAGTGGAAATTTATTCCAAAACTGCATTTAATATGGCCTAGAGGTGAGATATATACAGAGAAAAGCAGAGGGCCGAGAACAGAGCCCTGGGGTACTCCATATTTCACATCAGAAAATAATGATGTAATATTATTATAAGAAACGCACTGTGTTCTTTCTGATAGATATGATTTTAACCATGCAAAAAGCAGGCCAGTGACGCCGAATTGATATTCCAATCTCCAAGTATGCCATGGTCAATGTTATCAAAGGCCACACTGAGATCCAGTAATAGGAGCACCGAGGTGGAATTTGAATTATAGTAGGCAAAATGTCATTTACCACTTTAGTAAGTAGAGTGGAACGACAGGCCCTGAAAGCAGACTGAAAAGGTTAAAAAAGATTACTGTTAGTTATGTGGGCCGAAAGCTGCTGAGACACAACTCTTTCTAATACTTAAGAAACCAAACCTTGATCCAGGCCATTCTCTAATCCTCCTCCTTTTTTTTCTTAAGTAGTCAAGTCAAGCCAATTTTATTTATATAGCCCGATATCACAAATCACAATTTGCCTCATGGGGCTTTTCAATCTGTACAGAAGAGGTTTAACCACAGCAGTCTTAAAGCTAGTTGGGACAGTGCCAGTTCTTAAATAAATTATTATTCAGCATCGTAGGTTCCAGAGATGGCCAAGGTAGAAAACTTGCGGTTTTGATTTGCGCCATTTACATTTACATCTCCTACAGGCCTGCTTAAAAGCATGTGTTTCATCTGTAAACCAGGGCATAGACTTTCTTTTATTTTTGGTAGTGAGAGGTGCAACTGAATCTAGAAGGGTAGAAAAGGCTGAGTTTAAGTCACCAGTACAATTTTCAACAGGCTTCCTCCTGTAGCTGTCCCCCTGCTGTACTCCTTGTACACACACACGACTGTGTAGCCACTTTCAACTCCAACACCATCATCAAGTTTGTTGACGACACAGCTGTGGTGGACCTGATCACAGATAACAATGAAATGGCCTACCTGAAGGAGGTAGAGGTCCTGACCTGGTGGTGTCAGGACAACAACCTCCTTCTGAACGTCAGCAAGACTAAGGTTACTTTCACACCTGTAGTTTGGTAGACTCTGTGCAATTCGGGGGTGAAGTTGCAACATTGTTGCATTTTTCATTTGGTTCGGTTAGCGTTCACACAAGTGCAATTTTATCAAGTGCACCAAACATTGTAAACAAATGTCACAGGGCCAAAACGTTTGCTCGTGTTGGGGATCCATGATTTAAAGGTGTACAGAATATGTACAGCTATCAGAAATAATTAATAACTATCAGAAATAATTAATAATTATATTAAATAACTGGACTTAACTGACATTAAGTCCACCTCGGGGCACCACCCTTCGTAAAGGGAAAAATGATAGCCAATTAATTGATTCAGTCGCATAAAGTATACTAAAATATCAATTTGGAACTTAATAATTAACTTAATAACTACAAACAAAATTACCATATCAATAGTTAGTAAGTTGAAGGATTTGGAGTTCTACATAGAAGAGGCTGGCAGCATTCACTCTTTTGCAACATTAAAGAGACAAGCATGTGTCCACAAGCATTTATTAAAAGATAACAAAAATAAAACACATAATATGTAAACTAACTAAAAGTTACTATATACAGGTGTGTGTGTGTGTGTGTGTGTGTATGTGTAAAAGGCAAAAAGGGGGACAAAGGCTCAGGTAAACAAAGAAATCAAAGATGGCGGAGTCAAAGCTGGTCGCCGGGAGGAAATTAAGATGGTGGACCATGTGGTTGAGACACAAAGGAACTGGCAAAACAGGCAGGAGAATTTGAAACACCAGCCTGAGTCAGGCATGAACCATGGTGTCGCTCACTCTGTAGATGTGTGTGTATTTAAGGTGAATTTGTGTCTAACGTGGTGCCAGGTTAAAAGGAGAGTTAGTTTGCATGCAAGACATAATAGTTAGCTTAATGGGTGTAACTCCAGCTCTAAAAGTACATGCTTGAAGCAGAACTAACATCAACTTAACTGTGTGGCTAACCTATCATCTATAAACACAATAAACCATGAAAACACATCACAACAATGAAGCTCATGCACAAAAGTTAAACAGTCTTATGCTTAGCTGTGTTAAGCTTTGCTCAGTTGTCAACGTTACCAGTCTTTTGGAAAAGGGGTCCGTTGGTGTGTTGCTTTGTTAGCTGGCGATCCTGTTTGATGAGCTGGGCTGTGAAAAATTGTGGTTCTGATGTCCAAAGCAGTCCTTGCTGTGCACTGTTCCAAACAGGCCGGAGGAATCCAGTCCTGGCAGAGTTAGCAGCTCTATGCCAACTTGGTTAGTGTCTCTTGTTGCTTGTAGAATTAGCAGACTTTGTTTGTAGCTGCTGGCGTTAACTAAACTTGCAGAGTTTAAGTTAAGCTTAGTTTCAGGCAGGCCCTTGCGTAGCTGCTGTGAAGAAAGTGTCTGCCTTGCGAAGGACACACGTGGAGCAGAAGAGAGGTGGGCAACTGGGTCACATCCTCCAGGGAGAGAGTTACAGAGGAAGAGGAGAGCAGCGGTGCTGCTCCTCAGTCGAGTTGCAGAGCAGAAAGAGACAGAGAAGTGGGGTTTTGAGTTTTATATATGACCCAATGAGGTCATGGGTCCTGTGCCACCTTGACCAATCGTAGCGCAAAGCTTGGTTCATGGGTGGGGTTTCTCACAGAGGTGTGAAAAACCTGGAGCATCCTTGGAGATTGAGTCAAAATGGCTCCGTTTGTTCTTCGAACAAAGAACCATGTGCTCAGTCTCCATTTTGAGGCCTCACATTCATGGACAGATTCCCAACACTCGTCTATTGGAAAAAATATCCGAGTGAACCTGGCCGACACTTCCTGATCTTAGAAATAATGGAGCAACACCAAGTTTATGCGTTCTTGGGTTTTCTGGTCTTGCTTTGGTGTTTCCATCAATCAAATGCTTTACAAGAAGACAAACAATATGAGCAGCTGACAAGACAGCGAGTTGTTGAACATTTCATGCTGTGGTTGACACGAGTGAGACAGCACCGAAGGAGAAGGTGGGCCCCGATGAGAGAGAGGCATTATGATGTGTTGTCCTTGTTACACAGACGACAAGTGAGGTATGGTCATAATAAGTTATGGATTTGAAAGTTATCATCCGCAATGCAATGTTTTTTTATTCACTTCCTATATTTGGGTCGGATCACATTCTCACCTGCAGCAAACCGAACTCTGGTGCACTTGGAAAAACTGAGACCCACGTTTTCAGGTGGACCAGAGTTCAGTTGTATGGTCTGCACCAGAGATCAAATGAGCTTTCACACCACCCCAAACCATCTGACGAAACGCTCCAGGGTTCAATTAAAACGGACCAAACAACTTAAGCACCCTAAGAGCTGATAACGGACTTTGGGAAGAAGCAGGGAAGGAACTATACCCCCCTTAACATTAACAGGTCCTCGGTGGAGAGGGCGAACAGCTTCAAATACCTTGGTGTCCACATCACCGAGGGCCTGACCTGGGAGCTGCATACTGACTCTGCGGTGAGGAAGGCAAGGCAGAGACTGTTTCATCTGAGACGCTTGAGGAAATTCTGGATATCCCCTAAGGTACTGAGGAATTTCTACTCCTGCACCGTTGAGAGCGTCCTGAGGGGGAACATCACTGCCTGGTATGGTAACAGCACTGAACAGGACCGCAGGGCCCTGCCAAGAGTGGTTCGCTTGGCTGAACGTATCATAACCGGTGCTCTACCCTGCCTAAAGGACATTTACACCAGGTGGTGTAAGACTACGAGATCACCACGCCAGCACTGAGAGACTCAAGAAGAGTTTCTATCCTCAGGCCACTAGGATCCTAAATGAGGACACTGCCTAAGAACTGCCCTAAGACTATTTTTACTTACTTATTACTCAAAGTTACTACGCCTGTAGTTAACATTACTATCTATTACTTATTTTTGTCTTTATTCTTATTCTATTTTACACTTATTTCTTATTGCACAATTGAAGGAGCTAACGGACATACATTTCACTATGATTATACCCTGTATTATTATACATGACAAATAAACTTGAACTTGAACAAGAATAGCAAGTCGCCCACCTTTCCTCTTGCCACGCTCCTTGAAATTCCTGTCAGCCTGTACAGTCTGGAAGCTCTACAGACAGGTTGGAGTCAGGGATGTCTTTGTGTACCCATGACTCTGTGAAACACAAAACACTGCTCTCATGATACTCTCTCGGACTCCTCACCGGGGCTGCTAGCTCGTCCATCTTGTTAGCCAGGGATTTCACGTTTCCCTTGGTGATGAAAAGCAGATACGGCTTGTTTCTGCTTTTCTTTGCCCGGCATTTCACTCCTGCCCTACATCTCCTGTGCTTCCACCTCAACTCCTTGGGGATTTTGGATCGCTCCCTAGTCAACACACTCGGTCAAAGTGACAACAACAGAGCTCTGTTGTAAACAATAGCTATGTCAACGCGTACTGTTGTGCGATGAAGAAGATGCAGTTTTAAAAAAGTGGCTTTTACTGTGAAGCAGTCACAGGAAACATGTATTTGTATTTGTCCCTGAGGTTAGCGTGGACAGCAATCTCAGAAATGCGTCTTCAAAACAAGACAGCGTTCATTTAGCTCATATTGTTGTCAGTGGAGGAGTTGTAAATCTGTCACGGAGTAATGGAAGAGTGAGGAACAACCACAGCGAGCTGTTAGATGAACAGCTACAGGTGACAGGCTGCACACATCCGACTCTTCAGCAACATAACTAACTACTTTCACTGTGTCCGGCTGTTGTGTGGAAAACTACTGGCTGTATGTGCAGTATGAAGTCAGATGGACATTGTAATTATTATTGACTGACTTCTTTCTTTCTTAAAACAACCTGAGTTTGTAAACTAATACACCAGCTGCACTAATGTTGGAATGTTGGAGTAGCTGCTCAAACACTGATTGATGTTACCATGGTAACCACAGGTGTCATCACATTGACCAGGACTGAAATGTTGGATTATAACTTTTGTTATAATCCTCAACATGTGTGAAGAATTTTGTGTGATATATTACATAACATTGAATCATAAAAAATATGTTCCTATTAATATCATGATATTGGTTTCATCCATATTGCCCAGCTCTGAAAAAAGAAAGACAATCTTATTATATAACACCCTGGTGGATATGCAGTCCCAGTACAGACAGTTGCTATGGTGGCAGGTTGAATCAGGTTCATGAACTCTGTCAACCTCTCACTTCCTGATCTCACCTCATGCTGCACACGCTCGAATGAAGCAGAAATGACAGATATAATCACCTTCAAACAGTATGGAGAGCTCTGAGGTGTCACATGTCTCTGAGGTTATGCTTCCATGTTTGTGTCACTGTTTCCAAAGGAAGACACTCCGTATGTATCTAGATTGGGTTTAAATCAGTGTGTGTACCTGTGGAGGGAGCGGGTCTGGTGCTCCGTGCTCTCTCCGTAGCCCATCAGGGGTTTAATGGAGGCCCGGTACTGCTGCAGCACCCCTGGGATCCCTGTGACCCCAGCATCCACCATGTCTGCAGTGAGAGAGGGAGGAGCGCTGCATTGGGAGGAGGCGATGCTGAGGCGACCTACCCCTCCATCCTGCAGGGAGGAGCAGTAGGAGTCTGGGTAATGTGGTCCTCCTTCACCACGCACCACCAGGGCCATGCTCCTACTGCTGCCAGCATCCTCATCTGATACACACAAACACAGTCAAATCAGACTTGAAGCTAAACAATTACAGATAGAGCCTACGTTCAATCATTCTTCTGTAAATGCAAAAATTTCGAAACAAAGCTGGATTAGCTGGATTAGTTAGAAGGAAAGACCGCTGCAGTTGGACTACTCATACAAGGTATTATTTGAAAAGTTGGCTGCACTGTTGCTGAACTGCAGTTAAGAACTGTTTTAAATCCAGAGAAATGGTGTTCAGAAAATGTTGAAATGATCTATCTCTCACAATAGGCAGTCCATAAAAAAATTGGAGCTCATTCAGTCTGCATACAACAACGCTGAGCTCTGCATCTTAGCTGCTACATCTGCTGCATGAAGAGAATGAAATGTAACTCCCTCCATCTCCTCAACCTCCTCCGTACAGCATTTAGTTGTACTTGAACGTTCATGTTAATTAAATGTTGTGTTGTTGTTCTCTCTTATCTGAACAGGGGGTCTCAGGACAGAGGGTCGTATATTGTACAGACTGTATATTGTACAGGCAAATTTGTAATTTAGGGTGATTTGACTTGTCCTGCAAAAAATACCCCATGTCAATTTTTTCCTTTTGTCATGCAACAAAACATGAATGTTGCATTTTGTAAGCTTGTAATCAATTAACCAATCATTGATCATTCATCAGCTGAGGACCCTGCAGTTATCTCACCAGGCTTGACGTCTCTCCTCTCCAGTATGGCACTGCTGTTGGAGCAGAGGGCGCTGGAACGCCCTGCCCCTGACAGGCGTTCCCGTGGTAGCGTGGCGCTGCCTGGGTCCACCACCCCCACCCCTGTGTTCCCTCCACTGTACGCCCTCCTGGAGGGAGAGGAGGGCATGGAGCGGACCATGGGTGGGGACATAGAGCCCTGCAGGCTGTGCCGGGTGCTGCGGCTGGACGACGACAGGGTGTGGACTGGACTGTGACTGCCGTACAATACCTCTTTGGAGATCTGCAAAAGAAGAAAAGTGCTCTAAAACTACACTCTGAGGGAATACTGAGAGTTATCAGAGACCAGGGACTGTCCACAGAAAAACCTTAAGTACCTTTAGGACATGTACTGTATAACCTTTCATTTCTCAACATCCTGAAATAACTTTTTTTTGTTTTGTAATACTGTACTGTATATCAATAGGGCCATACTTGACAAAAAAATTGCAGTACAAAAATGTCAAAGATACGTTTTGAAAAGGTGTTCAGAGTTCAATCTGTTGACATAAATAATGAAAAAAGCTTTACTATAGCTTTAATTGCATACACAGGAACAAGAGTAAATGATGGATAAATGAATACATAGTCAGTGGTGATTGATTTAATGTTCATAACAGGTTTGCCCCAGACACACACTACTGCTTTTAATGTTTTGTATAATTTAGACTTTACACTATCATAATTGACAATACTAACTTCTTACCTTTCTAACTGAATGTAGTTTTAACCATTTACTTTAGCTTTGTCTTTACAAGAGTCGGAAAAATCATCATTGATTGTGATGTGTGAGTGATTTTGTCAAGGCTTGTCCTGAGTCGGCCACTGAGCGCTGCTGATTTTATGGAGGTATTAGTTTGTTAATTTACAAATAAATAAATGAATACAATTAAGCATCAAGACACCAATAACACCAAAAGTCATCATCATCCTTTTCCTCCCGTTGTTGAGCGCTGATATTGATGGCCGCCATTGCTGCTAGCTTGCTACTCTTGGTCTTTGCCTTTGTAGATGGTGGCATTGTACGCTGGTATGTTTTTGTTTGGAGTTGCTCATTTTCCTTTAAAAGTTGTACCCAAGTGTGATGTCGTTAGTTTTTGAAGTGACTGATAGATATTATTGGTGTGAAAAGTTAGTTATTAAAGTGAAAATGGGAGACCCTCTAGCTCACATCTCTCTCTTACATCGCCAAACTGGAAGTCCTCCTCTGAATTTTTGCCCTTATGTCTCGTAGAACATATAAAATCCTGCATTAACTTTTCAAATGGTCATTTTCAGAAAAGGTGAAGTATAAATTTAGCAAAAAATTCAAATTGCTCTTTAAGCAGTGCAGGTGGTGACTGACACATTTTCCCCTCTGGGCTTACCGTAGCTGTATGTGTTCTACAGACAGATTACTGCGCATGTGTCGGCGTTGTGGTTCGCCGTCAGAAGCTCTGTCAAAAATTGACATTTTTATCCAGTTTTAAGCCAGATGTTACGTTAGATCCTGATTGTTTTATCTGTGTGTTTTAACAGAGTAAAAGGTTTTAGTCATCGGAGGTTCCGATTTTAAGTTTTTAGCCTCACCGGTCTTGATAGCTTGTCGCAAGTGGATTGCTACTAGCATAACCCGTCTTGTTTTTAGCATGGGAGCTAGCTAGCTAGCTCGTCAATCGCAGCAGGCCCAGTCTTTGGGCCTGTGCCAGTAAGTCTCGTCCTGTGTATAACGCTACAAGTCTACTTTCCGCCGTGGGCTCCCGTCGTGGAGCCCTCGCGGGTAAGTCTTGCTGCCTGCTTAACGTTCCTCCACCAGAGACAGTAGCATTTTACCCCTATCACGACTCCTTTTACTGGCCATAGCTGTTTTTCTTTCCCAGCGACCACCACCGGACCCAAAAATCATGCCTCCACTCACCTCACCATCCGGAAAATCTCCGAGCTGGAAGGGAGAATATCCATTTTATNNCCAGATCAAAGATGAAGAACGGATCCTGGACTCTTTAATCACCATGGGCCCCACTGTCACCACCGCATCCACCGGAGAACTGGACTCGACTGTCCCATGTCTGGAGGTCGCCGCTGCGGACCACTGGACTCAGCTGGGGGCTAAGCCCAAGGCCCTGGTTAGCTCCACTCCTTCTCAGGAGGGGCCGTGGATTGCTGCCCGCAAGGGTAAACATGGTGGCAAGCTCACCTGTCGCCCCCCTCCAGCTCAGGCCCCCCAGCTGACCAACAAATTCTCCATTCTGGACGAGCAGGACTTCCCCCCTCTCGCCGGTCGCCGCACCCCACCATCGTCGNACCGGTGGTTCATCAATCGCAGCAGGCCCAGTCTTTGGGCCTGTGCCGGTAAGTCTCGTCCTGTGTATAACGCTACAAGTCTACTTTCCGCCGTGGGCTCCCGTTGTGGAGCCCTCGCGGGTAAGTCTCGCCCTGTGTCGCTGCCTGCTTAATGTTACTACACCAAAGACAGTAGCATTTTACCCCTGTCACAACTCCTTTTACTGGCCATAGCTGTTTTTTTCCCCCAGCGACCACCACTGGACGCAAAAATCATGCCTACACTCACCTCACCATCCGGATGCGACAGCTGTCTCCGCCTGACCCAGAAAGTCTCAGAGCTGGAAGGGAGAATATCCATT
>NTHP01000515.1:0-12425 GCA_003416845.1 Oplegnathus fasciatus | reverse complement strand
AAAAAAAAGAACTTACGCCTACTGTTTTAAGATGATATGCCGTGTTGGTTGTTGAGCTGTGATAAGAAAACTGCAAGAGCAAAGTTTATTATTCCACTTTTTTGTCATCCTTTTTAACAAAACTCTGCCACACTGACGGTTTCTTTTACATGCTGTCAATTAGTTTGGAGCCGAGTAAATGTTCAGTACGTTAGACCTAGCAGTCTCCTTGGGCGAGTTCAAAGTTGTGAAAACAGGGGATATTTGACTTCCTGTCTTATAAGTCTTAAAACAGATGCACATTTGTTGAGTAAAATATATTTCAATATTATTTTTATTCATAATCAATGTTATTTCTAACACAATATATAGCCTATCACTCAAAATAAAATACATCAGGTCTGCATATGTCCCTCCCACCCCCGAAAACAATGGATTACGAAGCACTCGTGAGCCTGAAGGCACTGAGAGCAGAGAGAGCAGCCCATTAAGCCCAGCAAGACCAGTTCAACTGTTAAGTCAAAGTTTACCAGCTGAAGCGATCAGACAGAAGACAACGGGGAGAAGATAAGCAGGATTTGGGTTTGGCTAGCTGGCTGTTGAGCTCTATCGGGTGTCTTACTGAAACATGTTCAACTTTTCATAAAGCTGATGCGCTCATCAGTGTCACTTCAAGAACCGACCAATCACAGCCTGGATGGGGTGGGACATTAAAAAAAAGTTGACGTGCTGCAGCAAACTTTAGAAATGTTGAACTCATTGTTCTGCATGAATGGTTATTGATTTTTGACAAGTTAGTACTTATCATTAGCACGTTAGAGACTGACCACCAATGTAGAGCATTTTTCTTCCACAAGGATTTAATGAAGGAACAAAACCTACAAAAATGATAAATGTTTGTGTGTTTCTTAAACTGCTGTATTGTCCAACTGGAATTAGTATCATACTAGTGGTATATAGTATACTATTACATGAACTTATATGAATATACTATCATTATATAATTGATATATTAATACTATACTTTTTATTTAATGTTATAATATTGTACTAATATACTCATTATACTAATTAGTCATGCAGGTTGAGAATAGTACATCTGCAACACGTTCCCCTTGTTCTATTTTACATCTATTTTACTGAAGTTATTGTTATAAATATTGTTCAGTAATCTTGTTTACATAAAGTGTGGCATGGGTTGTGTGGGTGGTGGTGTGTCGCTGGGGGGGTTTTGGTGGGCCAGTCTGAGTCAAAAAGTCCAGGGCCATTTTTCATTCCTAGTCCGTCTCTGTTTATGTTGTATTTAATCTAATCTTAATGCACACTTCAATATTTGTTTGGGCTATTTATTGTAAGTCATATCGTCATTGCAATATTGAACAATGTTATCACGATTCGCAAATTTTCCTCATATTGTGCAGGCCATATTGTGTAATCCCAATGCCAATGTAGTGTTTCAACCACAAACACTATCTAATAAAGTTTCACAATTAGTGTATTTGAGTTTGGGTGGAGAGACGGAAACTTTATCTGGCACCTTGAAGGTCTGTCATGAGTAAAACTAGACCTACAAATAATTACATAGCACGTAAACTTTGTACAGGTTTGTCCCAGCATCCCCACGCATCCAACCATAATCAACGTTTAACCCCGCCCAAATTCAACAGTTAAACCAATCAAACCACAGTGGGTGGGATTAAACGTTCGACACTGAACCCTGCCCCAATCTGCAGGCTGCAGCCAGGTACATCTCGATCGATACGCAAGTGTATCGATTATGCATCACGGGAGTAAAGGTGACGATATATCGTGGTATCAATTATTTGTCCCACCCCTAGTGTTTACAAAATGAGGTTTTTACCAATTGAAAAGGACAAGGGATTCAATAAGCATACACGTAACAACTGACACGACACAAACATATGATGGGGCAAAAAATATATTAAAGCATCTTTGAGTACCTTGAAACGCACTGTATTAAAAAAATGTATTATTGTTAAAATGAGAGAAAAAAGTTCATGGTAAATTGAATTTGTAGTTAAAAATAATCATAATTAATAAAATGAATCTGAAGTTGGAGTGGTGGGACTAAGATTTCACGGTAAAAACTGTATTAAGAGTGGCACATTTAATTAAAACATGCTGTATATAGGGTCATTTTCTGTTCGAACATGTTCATTGTATTTAGGTAACATAGATGCATTGAAAAATACACAAAAAACAAAATAGTGTTTCTCCAGAGAAACATAAGAGAAGACAGTTAACAATAATAAATGTGCACACACCTAAAACCTCAAGGATAAATCAATAATGACAGTTAACAGTAACAATATTCCTCCCTGAAATGTTTTACTGCTCCCTCAGGCCAGACAGGCTACATCTGGCCCTGAATCCTACATAAGCAATGGACCTGTTACATAAAAGTCAGACGCAATGACTGCTCAAAGGTAATCTTACATGACTCGCCATCAACACTCTGACTAAAAATGAGTAGTCGGGGAAACTACTGCTAACTACTAAATGTAACTGCAAAGAGAGAGGAAAAGGTAATGCAAAGTATACAACATATTTAACCCTGACCAACTCAGATCCAACTCAGACTGAAACACTGTCTAATAATGGTGTAGGCTGCAGTTATTTTGTGCAGGCTGCATTCTTAGTCAGAACTCCATAATGACCCTATTCAGCCAACATCACATCACACCTGACTTCAATACGCATCTGCCTGGATATTAATACCTGCAGTGTCTTCTTGTACCTGTAAACCTTGTTTGGAGAGCTAGTTTTAGACCTTGAGAGTAAGGACATGTTTGGAAAGTGAGGACATTTCGTCCAGTCCTCACTTCTTCAAAAGAACTGTTTAAGGGTAAAGACTTTTTTAGAGTTTTAGAGTTAATGTCAGAATTTGATTTGGTTAAAGGATAATTCCACTTAATTACAACCTGGTTCTGACTTCTGTAGTTTTGTCCAACATTTCTATCAGAAAATGAAGAGAGAAGATGAAACATCAGTAAAATTACTGCCCCAACTGTCTACTGTAAACATCCATCACAGTTAACAGACCCACATCCTGTTTCAACTTTGATCTACTATGCTTAATGTAGTTGAGAGCACACAGTTCCCCTGTATAATGAGGGATTAATCATGACATAACATTGTTTTGTATCTGTTGGCTTTTTTCCAACCTGTCTGGTCATGTTTCTTGACCAAACAGGTATCTTTTTAGTGATGTCTACATGGTCCCAAAACTCAGCTATTAAATTGGTGAGCACAGTGTTATTCTAACTGATAGAGTTGAAAGACAAAACTAGAAAAACACAACTCAAACTGAAATACACAGGAATTCTTCTTTCAGGGTAAGACTTGAGTTAGGCATGTAGTTGTAATGGTTAAGGTTAGGGTGGAATGCTCTATGTCAAAGAGGGTCCTCACAAGTACGTAAGTACAAACATGTGAGTGTTTGTGTGTGTATAAAGCAGTGAGCCGATCGGAGGTGAGCGGACTGATGTGGACTTCCCCTTGACAGCCCTGCTATGTGACGTAGTCATGGAAGCACACACTCTCATTGATGCATGGCCACTGAACTGATGTTTGCAACCTGACATGTGCACAAATGCATACACAAGCACACATACGGAGACTCACTTGTGTGCACAGACATATAAACACTGAGTCACTACACTGTAATGACAAGGTAAGCCACACAGGGCTGAATAATGCCCTGTGGCAAACAGCCCACATATCCACAGTGCTCTGCAACACTCCAGGATGCACCCTCATCTGTCTGTGTCTGCTCTCACTATCATTACACACAATACACAGGTTATGCTGCTGAGCATTAGTGGATGTCTTGTATCTGTAAAGATGCTAGGATTTTAGACCATAGTGGTCACCCAGAACACCATCGGGGGGGACAAAATAGAAGATTTGATTTGTCCTGAGCTACAGTAGTGATGGTTTGACAATGACGGTGTGTCTAAACTGACACGGTGTGGGTGTGGGGGCAGGGCTTGTGCAGGTACTGTAGGCCATGCAGAGTTCAGTAATGATGATGTGAGACCAAGCTGAAGTTCTGTTAAAACCAAAATACTGCTGATAAAAGTTGGTGAGTACAGTATTACATTTACACTTTCTAATGACTGTTTAATGGCAGATAAAGGATACTGAGTGCAATATGCTTTGTGCAATATAGTTTATTTGTTGAGTTGATCTGTTAAATGTTTAATTAATTACTTATTTTTATGATTAAAGAAAGTGATTCTAATATAGGTTTATTCATGAATTAAAAAATAGTGTCCAAGACGTCAGGATATATGGTATAACCATGATGGTGCCAAAGGTATTAAAATGGTCATTCCAAAAACAGTCTAAATATTCAGAGGTTTACAGTAATTCTTGTGAAAAGTAAAAAATCACTTGCACCAGTGCCATGTATTCAGTGACAAGAATCTATATACATGATAACAGTGTGTTCCTGTACATGGGAAACTGACAAAAGACAGTAGTGACCAACAGGGCTCAGCAGCACTGACTGCCTGATGGGCACCACTGTCAACCATTGCGGTCCATTTCCCTCTGTTGATGGCTGGGCAATATATTGAATGAATTTGTGAATGAAAAAGGTTATTTTTCGTCAAAAAGTAACATAAATGATCGCTGCTGCATTAGCTGTGCAGTCACGGCAGGCCTGTAAACTGTGACATGAATAGTTGCTCCACATCTGCACCAGCCACGGTTTACAGGCCTGCTGTGGCACCTCCTCACTCCAGAAGGAAATCTGCTCTGGCTATCTCGTAGTGAATGTAATGGTCACATCCGCAAGAGGAAAAAAGACTCTGCACACTAATCTGAGATCTGTTTGTGCTTGTCGACGAGATGTCATCTCTGCTTATGAAAGGTGAAGCCGCTGGAGTCGACTGAGCAGTGTACGGATTCTATTTTATTCAGGCTGTCCCTGCCATGTAGCCAGGTAGCTAATACTAGCTAGCAGCTGTCTGCAGATATCAGACTGATGTCTTGTAGAAACACAAACTGCAGCAGCAGATGAATTAGTGTGCAGACTTCTCTGCTCTATCTGTGCTGGAACTGGTTATAAAGAGGATGTCTGTGCTCTAGTTCAATCATCACACTGACAGTCCATAGCTGAATGGGATAACCTGTATATTTGGAGTATGCATAACACTGCAGGTTTTTTTTGATTCTTGCTCAACTGTCTTGCACATGAAGTCATAAAAATATGCTTCAATGAGGTTTCAATTTTCATGCGCTTTGCATGAACAAAAAATAGATAAAATCTTTGGCCATATTGTGAAGCCCTACTTATATTGGTAACTACTTTCCTGTGCTGAAAACAAATCCTCCATATCCCTGCACCTGGCTGTGGAATCATAGTCTGCTGCTGTCACTTTCTTTTCTACAAAACCCAATAAAAAGCCACCTGTGGTACAGGTGTGCAAGAACTGTACCTTAATAAAATACAGTCTATTTTACTGTGCTTCTTCGAAAATGTTTCACTAGTTACTGTGTAGTTGACCTTGCTGTTAGCTTTAGTATGTCAGTGTACAGAACTGTTAACTTATCGAGGCAGTTAGCAATTTCAGGACTTGGCAGGGATTCATTTGATTTTTCCTTTATTTACATATTCCATTGAGCACCCACATGTAGTCACTTCTTGTATACCTTACTAGGTAAAGGGGTGGCTGCCACTGTTCTATTCTGTTTTTAACTAGTACTGCCCCTGTCTTCCCCTTGTGTTTCCCTGTGTTCCCCACTCACCTGGATCCTGCCTACCCGCACACCTTTCTGCAATCGGCTCATCAACTTGCAGCTTATCAACCCCGGCTTTCCTCCCACTTATTGCCAGATCGTTGTTTCAGCTACAGTGGTAGCTACACTCAGGCCTCTAGCTCTACAATCTTTGTGAATAGTTTTCCTTGTGTTCTTGTTACCTGAATTAACGGCTTGTGTTTCCTGTGCCCCAGGATTCCTGTTTGCCTACCTACCTGCCCGCCTGCCAGCTTGTTTGCCTGCCAACCTACTCTCCCTGGCTACCTCTGCCTGCCACGCCACCCTGCCATTCTCAATTCCTCCTCTTCCCTCTGCCGTCACCAGCAACCCATCTCCATCTCCATCAACAGTAACAATTACAATACACCTGTTAACCTTCATCTGCCTCCTAGTCTGTGTTCTGTGCTTGGGTCCACTTACAAACAAAACCTAGTTACAGATAACTAGTAACTAGTACTTTTATTTTCTTGGAATTTACCAGCTAGATAGGTGTGAATTTAAGTTAGTAGAAAGTAGAGCTTGTGTTTTATTTATTTACTGATTTGGCGCCATCTGCAGCCCTTTTCCTTTATTCGCTCTCTTCAGTTGTCTCAGTTTGTATCCACTATCTATTTTTTTATAAGTATCCAGTTTTTATAACAGGAACACTCTGACACTCTCTAGAATGGGATGTTGCTGTTGGATTTTTTAGGTGTAATTTTTCGATGCTGTGAGCAGTACAAACTTTTATTCACCTTTCATTGTATTGGGGTGTAGGCAGACAGAGACAGATATCTCAGAACCTGAACAAATAAAACTAAAACCTACCTGCATGGTTAGATAGGACTTGAGGAAAGTAATTTGAGTAATTTGAACTGAACCTTTAAATTCCATGGAAATCTGACCAGCAGTGGTTGAGATATTTCTTAACCAAAGTGTTACCCCGTGTCCAGACAGCAAGCGCATCAGAGGCATTTTTTCTCGCAAGGCTCACACAACAGATACGCTCTTTTTTTTTCCCAAATCTATGCAGCTGTCTGCACCGGCTCCATGCAGGCTCGAGTCTCAGCTCTGTCTCATGAGCGTAACCGTGACTTAAAGCATTATTTACGCTTCAGGTTAGTGGTCGACCGATTAATTGGTAGGCCGATTAACTTTGAAAACATCACATTAAAATTCAAGCATTTTCAAGGATTTCCAGCATGAATAAACAGGATATCCCTGCACACATGGTATCATCCACTGAGTAATAACTGACAGACGTTGTTAACCCAGGTTTAAATGTCATAAACTGCAATCATGTACAACATCTGATGCACACACATAGGTGCGATTTGTGAAAAAATCAGACAGGAGGATGTTTTTGAAACGCATTTGAACCACAGTTTATAGCTTATAGTTTTAGCTTATACAGACTATGAAGTCTGTTAGGCTATTTCTTGCAGCTCTTAAAGTAACATTTGTAGAATAATTATGAACTTTAATAAAACAGTTTCGGAACTTGAACTTAACCACTGCATTTGCATGAATATTTTCATCCATCTTTTAAATTTAATTCATCAAGTAGCACGATATTTTCACTCTCATGCCTTGTCCTTTCCTCATGTGGACATACACAACAAAACAAAAGGTTAAATGCTAATTTAACATGGCAGAATTAAATCCTCCTTTCAGCAACATCAGTGAGCGAAGGGAAATGTTAACAAGAAAATTTGAAGTTTTTTTTACTTGAAACTATGCAATTTCACATCATTCTGGATCATTATTATTTTATTATTAAAGACTTAACCTTGCTAAAGTTAATAATAATAGCCTATAGACTAGACCCTCCAGACCTCCAGGCACCCCTACCTACCCATGTTCCTGTTCTCTCTGCTCTAGCTCACCTGAACCTGCTGATGCTCAAGCACTGATCAACAGTAAGGGCTGGTGAGTTGAATCAGGTGCATCAGGTGTGTTCAAAACATAACGCGATGAGTATGTTACTAACTATTGTTGTGTTGTTTCCACTGCTCGGGGCCAATAAACTGATGATGATGACAGCGGTGCGTAGGGTAGATGGGTCGACCTTTAAGTAAAGGCTCTAAATACTTCCTCCCCCGCTGGTGACCAAAGGTTACGGGGTAGTTGAGGCTTATCCTGGTACCCAAGAAACTCTCAGCTGTTGACCGGGTTCAGATCAGAGGTACCTTAGTTTTTTTCAAACTGAACTGCTCTAGCCTTTCATTTCTATTCCTCAAGTCAGTACTGCCATCATGGACTGTGAACTGGTCGGAATCATACTTGCATGCAACTGTTATTCTAAACTGTTCGTTTTTTCTCCTGCTCAGTTTCCACTTACTTCTGGTCACGGTCTTGGTCACTTGATTTTTTTAAATTGTTCACTCAAACTGAGGACCATGCTGCTTTAAGGTTTAACTCTCGGCTTTATAAGCTCACTGAGTGTTCTAGCATCTTTCCCGGCTAAAGGGGGTTTATTTCAAAAGGGGAAATAGATGTTTATATATTTAGCTCCATGTACAGGAGCAGTTCAATCGCTTGGTGTATTCAGTTGCACTGAGAAGGAGTATTTAACCTGCCAAAACAGGTAAATATTTCCTAGATAAATATCTCCTGTTTATGGATAGACAACTTCTAGCTTGACAAGGTTAATATGGCTGCCGGCGTTAATAGGCACTGCTTGGTTTTATATAAGCTTCCCGATAACTCAAATAGAGGGAGCTGCATTACTGAATTAATAATTCAAAAGTGGACTGAATGTCTGGGGACACAAGTCTGAAAAACAAATTATTGTAATCAAAATTAATTCAAGTTAATGTAAGAAATAATTCAAGCTTTATTCATCCTGATTATCTACTAGATGTGGGTTTATATTTAGGATAAGCGTTGCTTAGTAATTGAAATGCACTATAGTGTTCCAAACCACGACAAATTAAACCTTCCAGAGAAACTGATACATTTGGTTAAACTTGAATTTAGCATGATGGTCTAAATGACTGGTTAGAGATTCAGAAGTTAAAAATGATTGTTTTCCCAAAATTGCTGTATTAAGTTTTAAAGTTGGAACTAACAATTAATAAAAGTTTCCAATGCATCGACAAAATAAATGATCTTTTCTTTAAAGTAAGTTAACAATTAATAAAAGTCTCAACTGCCATGGCAAATTAAATTATCTCTTCTTGAAAGCAAGTTAACTATGGGTGCTATACAGGTAATGCTATTCTATTGAGATTGTCAGTAAATGACACTGTAATTCAACAGCTTGGTAGTAGGGATGGAGCAGAATTAATTAAAATAGCAACTAGGCTAATGCAGCAATTACCATGTTAATTTCATCTAACAACATTGTTAGGTTAGTGGCTTTAGCTAGCCATTCGCGGCTAGTACACCTAGCAGTAGCAATGCTACGTCAGTAGCGGTAGGGGGCACGACTTGTGTTGTGTGACTTTCGAGGCCGGTCTCCACGGCAGGAAGGACCGGCAAGCGTGCTGCTCGGACCGGAAAGGCTACGTCCACGCCTGGCTGTCCCCAAGGCTATAGAAGCACAAGATGATGGCTGTCTTTGGCTTAAACTAACACAGCATGAACCCTAATGCTCAATATAAACTTATGACACCACGCCACTTTAATCAAACGCTTAGCTCTGGCATGTATTCCTGCCTTTTGGTTTTTCACAGTGACAGCCTTCCGGCTTTCAACCGGACAATAAAAGTCACTCGTGGTGAGTACTCTTTCTGTTAAATTTAAATACATTGTTCATCATCATCATCATCACACTACAAAGTACACTTAATGTTGTCACGTATTCATTGTAGACACACTAAAGACTTCAAAGCTGTGTTGTGACATAGCTAATGAATGAATGAATGAATGAATGAATGGCTCTCAGGGTTAGAAGCTTAATTTTTTATAATGTGCAAATATATGCCTGCCCAACCATACACAAAGACACACATCCTTAAAATGACTTTATACAATCAATGCTGACATTAAGTAATTATGTACTTGTGGTGGGGGAGGAGCTTCCATCAAAGTGGATGTGGATGTAATGAAAGGTCACAGCAGACTGACAGACTCACTCTAACCACTACTCTGCATTTATAAAGGAATGAGTCTGGCTCTTTCACATTACAAGCAACAGACTACAAGCTGACAGCACAAAGAAAAACACCCGAAGCACGCAAATCCAAAAACATAAAACACACGCACACACACACACCCTTATTGTTGTGCACTCCTGTAAAACCCTGCTAAGTGTTTCTGACACACACGGTTTGTTTCCACGTCAAAAAGACATCGTAGGTTTTGAGGACCGTTATTACAGACCTGAGGGAAGTTGACAAGCCAGATTACTTTGCCCCCATGTTGTAATCTCAAAAAAAGGACTGATGATGGTTTTTAGTGGTGTCACATGGACCTGAGCTGGAGCCACTAAACATGAGTCACAGACCAGCAGTAGAAGAACTTGTCTTGCGACTGCAGTTCAGCAGTATAAGGCGGCCATCCTGAATAATAACTTATTTTCGATTCCCACACTGATTTCATTTTTAAAAAGGCAAAGCAAAGATTGTTCTATTTATTGTTCTACTACTATTTTTGGGGACTACCATTTTTAAAAGTGTACATCTTTTATAGAGTCAGCAGATTTCACAAATGACTGTGATCTGTTGCAATCGTATGTATATGTGTAATCTTAGGTGATTACACATGTGGTCTAATCCTCATCAAGACGCCTCCCAGAATTCTGTGTTGGAGATTTTAGCACCATGCATTTTGCTCTAGAGCCTTCAAGTGATAATACATCCAAGTAGCCAGTGGTGCTTGGATAATGTGTGTGGTGCTAAATGCTATCATTTCTTTAGCTGCTGTGAGACCAGCTAACCACAGTCGCTTCTGTGATGTGACGGGATCATTCCAAAATGGTGTTATCATTAATGAATTTACTAAAGACAGTGGGAAGTGTCTCACTCAAGTATTTTCCAGATGTCCATCATCTTTGGACGTTCCCATACTATATGTGCCTGGCTTGCCATAAGAACAAAATGAGTAATTAGGGAACTGAGAAGTATTTTCATTTCAAAGAATTGGCCGCGGACAAGAAAAATCTGGGATATTTTTTTTAATGGATCACTTGCTGATCCAGATTCATTGATGAAAGAATGCTATTTGACCATTGACCAACTGTCAATTTAAACTGATCTATTTCAAAGACTCACCTTTTTCAGTTATTTAAAGCAATTGTTTGACATTTCTGAAAATACGCTTATTTGCTTTTTTGCAAAGACTTAGATGAGAAAAATGATACCATCTCATTTGTTAAATATGATGCTGGAGCATCAGAAAGAAAGAGAAGAAGAGGATTTACCAATATGTTCCTTTGAGGCATGACACGCATCATTGTGTTCCCACATCATTTATAATGCAAAAATTTCTAAGAAAAGGGAAAACACCTGTGGCTTACTGCTAACTCACAAACAACATACAGGTTTTTGCGCTGCACCTGCCTGAGAAATATTTGCATAAATGCTGTTTCAGTGTGACAAAGACACCAGCTATGATTTGCAAACTGACACCAAATAGAAACCTGGTGTGTGTGTGTGTGTGTGTGTGTGTGTGTGTGTGTGTGGTTCACAAATAATATACCACCAAGGACCAAGGCAGACAGACTGCTCACATGATAAGCAGGGAGGGGCTGGTTTCTTTCCTACCTGTATAGACTGAAGTTGTATGAGCTTAGATTTTAATCTGAAAGACTGCTATACCTTGCCAGCTGGCCCAACCTCATTCTACTTTCTGAACTGAGTGACAAAACAAAAACATAAGGTGTTGATTCACCCCATACTGTATGACCTAAAGTTCGATGTGAACTGTCCAGCTCAATCTTAGGTCAATAATAACCAGATGTACATATTTGCCAGAACACACCTGAGACATGGGTTGATGTGTATGCTGACTAAGGCTGTCACTTTTTATTTGAAATTTGAACTTACGTTTGATCGTGGGAAAAAAATAAATATTCAGACTGTGATGACCGGTTTGAATATAAACTGTACAGTCTACAGCGCAACAGAGCCTCTGAGGTTTGTAGTCCCCACATGCTCCCTGTAGTCCCCATATGCTTCAAGGAAACCACCATTGTCCCTGTCCCCAATAAATCCAGAACCCTCTGTCTGAACAACTACCGCCCAGTAGCACTCACCTCCACCATCATGAAGTGCCTTGAGCGGTTAGTCAAAACCTTCATCACCTCCTCCCTCCCTGACTCACTGGATCCACTTCAGTTTGCCTACAGGCCAAATAAGTCAACTGATGACGCCATCACCCTAACCCTCCACACTGCCCTCTCCCACCTGGACCAAAGGGACACATATGTGAGAATGCTGTTCACTGACTACAGTTCAGCATTTAACACCATCGTGCCCTCCAAGCTCGTCACCAAGCTCAGAGATCTGGGACTCAACACCGCCCTACGTGATTGGATCCTGAACTTCCTGATGGGCAGACCTCAGGCTGTGCAGATAGGCAGCACCACATCCTCCACCCTGACTTTCAACACCGGCACCCCTCAGGGCTGCGTGTTCAGACCTCTCCTGCACTCCCTGTTGTCGCACATCTCACGAAGTTTGCTGACGACACGACCGTCATCGGCCTGATCACCGGCGACGATGAGACGGCCTACA
>NTHP01000514.1:361303-375770 GCA_003416845.1 Oplegnathus fasciatus | reverse complement strand
AAAATAATTGGTGACGTAGTGAACTCTACTTGCAGGCCGAGCTGGTGAACTACTGTAGCTGGCGAGCTAACCGCTAACACGCTAGCCACTTGGGCTAGCGGTAGTCAGTCACAATAGTTCTCGAAACTTCTCGGTTACTCCCCCCTGGCATTTTGTGTGTGTGTGTGTTCATGATAATGAAGGAACATGTCACCCAGTGCAACAGTGTGACTCACTGATGTGTTGTTAAAAGTCAAAATTTTTACTTGCCTCGTAATTATGACCTAATGTTTCATAATTTTAAGTTTTATCATTCTAACCTTTTCATATCTTTCCTTTTCCTGGTGTAAATGGTTTTTTGTACTAATTTTAGCTCCTGTCAGACTGTTGTGACCTCACTGTTAGGCTGCTTATAGTGTAGAAACTTAAATGGACTCTTCCTCACAGGACCAGAGTTATATATATGCCTTTAATGTATAATTTCATCATTCAATCATTGTGTTTTAGCTTTATTTTGGTCTCCTGTGTCTCCTCTCAGATGTCTGTAAAGCAGAGTCCAGGAGGTGCAGCGGTGTGTCTCGTATGTGAGGAGAGCTGCTCTGGATTCCAGCCACATTCTTGGAGGTACAAACCTTCCTGCTTTTTTCGTTGTATTACCATTTCTATTTCCTGAAAAATGAAACAAAAAGAAAAACAATGACAGGAATGATAAGAAAAAACAGATAGCGCTGGATACAGTCCTAGTGGTTTCTCCACTCCTCCTTCTTTCTTCTCAATGATTCTCTGCTCTTAAAGAAACATGTTAGTGGTTTTGATTATTTTAGCCAATTAACTGGAGGTTCTGATTGAAGATGAGATGGGAGTCGGCTGTCACTACATGGAAACGTGGAAGCTGTGAAAAGGATCATTTTACTTTGGTTGTTTTCAAAAAGGTTGTAATTTGTGAGCAAGGTGCCCCTGCAAACACAGTTGTCAGTTTTCACAAATGGGAAGCCAGTGAGGGNGGGTCATCAGTTATCAGTCATTGCATGTTGCGGGAGCCCTGCTGAACTCAGTGCCGTTTCAATCTCATCATACCACTTGGAGAGGAGGGGGCTGATTCACTGGAATATAGCCTAATCTTTTGTTGGGGGAAACCATGCTAAATGGTACAAAAAGAATCACAAATTATCACAAACTTCCCAAAACAATTTTTACCCACCCAATTAAATTGAAGTAGCCCAATTAGGCAGAAAACCACCCAATATGGCCTTTACAGTAATTCTTCAAAATTCTCTACAAACTGATTATGTGACAATTTGTCAATGTCTCAATGCCTTCTTTTCCCTCCTCCCATTCTTCTTGACCTATCCGCTGTGCAGGAAAGCCTGCATAGCCTGCGGCTGCAGCACGGTCGACCACGCTCCCGGAAGTGACATCGAAGATGACCAGCGAATGGGACGCCTGCTCGCAGATTCGCCCTGCTCCCATTTGACAGCCAAGGTTAAAGGAGGCGGCGGCCTTCGCATGTACAAGAGGAACCGAATGATCGTGACCAATCCGGTGGTGACGCGTAAAGACCCGACCTTCAACACCACGACATACGACTGGGCGCCGGCCGGCCTCAACCAGACACTGGTGAGGATCAGTGTGAAGTACAGGAGGTTGGTTGTTCGTACGAAGCTGAAGCCTGTTGATCTGCGTCAGCTTGTAAAGTCACATTTGAGGACACGATGACTCTGCCGGAGAGAACTTTACCAAAAATGTACACAACAATCACACAAAATAAATCAGGTTTTAAACAAGCTCACAGTTAAGCATGTGATCTAAACCTTTGATTTGTCAGTGAAACCACAAGCAAATCTTTAAATTACAACCTGTCTGTTGTAAATCAGATGTTACTTACTATATTGATTTTAAAGTGCAGATTCCATTTGTATGAGTCTTTAATAGTAGGAAATATTTTGGTTTATGTTTATTTTGGACAGGAAATGTTGTCCGATGCGACTGCATGTTGGGGTGTGAATAGTTTGGATTTTATCAATACGGGAATTGATATCGGTATTCTCATCGATACTCCTCCATTATTTTAATGGGACTGAAATTTATAATCAACTGCACCAGTGCTAGATGGCTGTTACAAAACAGTAACCGGCTGTGTACCCTACACATGGTTGGAATACAGGAAAAACAACAAGCCTTCTCCTCCAGACGGAGGCTCATATGTTGAGAGCAGTGACTCAATATATGAGCACAGTTGCTGTAAAAAGCAGCAGCACATCAGGTGTCAGGAAGCATTTGAAAAAGACAGCACCATCGTACCATCACAGCCTGCCATGCTAAACTTAACATTAGCATTTAAACTGTTTGTTGTAAACAGGTGTTATTTTCTAAAGGCGGCGTAGTTTACCAGCTGCAGTGATGGTGACGCAGCAGCCGCTTTATGGCGTATTCTCCCTTTAGTTTTACCCCCATTACACCCAAAAACTGTTATATACATACTGTACATGTAGTGAAGTCACACAACGCTGATTAACACATTATCATGAGAGGACAGATGAATGATGTTCAAATACTGATTGGTACCAGTTACTGCCCACTAACTGGTACCAATTTAAGACTGGCCCTCTGTACCCATCCCTAGTTCTTGGCTATGTTTTTTTGTAACCTCCTGTCCCATGTAAACAAAGAAAGGGAGTGTGTTGTTTCAGCTCACACTTTCACCGTGAAGTAAAAAACAAGTACATGCCTAAAATATGATGAACACAAATATAGATAATGTTGTCAACATGAAAAACTAAATTTTATTCCCATCCTAAAGGTTTACCACTTTAGTTTAGCTTCTGCAGCCCTCTCTGCATGTCGAACAGTCTAGACCGTCTGGTTTCCATTAAAAACAGACTCAAGTATGTTTCAGGTTTCACAACCTATAATTATAAGGATGACAGTGATTATTGAGCACTGGGGGAGTCATGGGGGACATTACTTGTGGTTTACTTACTTGTAGAGACAGATCCAGATCCAACACTGGGACTGCTCTCCAGATCTTCAGCATGTTGTTTGTTTCATACAACGCTTTTGTATTCTGCTGTTAAAATAAACGCTGCAGCGTGCAGAGTCTGCTAGTGCCGCTCTAGACTGTTCGTCACTATCTTACTCAGTCATCTGACAACACACAGACGTGTCACTGACAACACCTGGACAGTGTGATGACAACTGAAACACAGACTCAGACAGTCTTCTGAACATTTCCTCTAAGCTGAAGTGTGTCATCCAGCCAATGTTAGCGAGAAGTAGGCAATCATATGTCTTATGTAGTGAATGTTGATACTGAAAGCCCATCCACACTGAGACCAGTGTTTTCTGATTTGTTTACTTTAAAGGGTGTTTTCAACAAACTAAAACTTCAGTGGTGAGAGATGCTGCCGAAGTGCCAAAATGAAGAGAAAAACAATTGTTTTTAAATTGATCTACAGAAGTCTTGACTCACTCATGTTACAAACACTGAGCAGAAATAAATACCTCAGCACTGAAGTCTGCTTTTTTAAATTTGCTCTGTATGCCTGTTCAGGGGGAAATAACTAGCTATAGTTGGTCTTCTATAGTTTAGAAAGACAAATGTAAATCATTTTCGTCAGTAAACTTAGCAGAGTTCCTTTATTTGCTTCAGTGTTGTGATGTCAATCATTTCTACTTTTTTCATTTTTACTTTTAGAATAAAACTCACACCAGTGGTGGAAAGTAACTAAATACATTCTCTCAAGTACCGTACTTAAGTGCAATTTTGAGGTACTTTACATTCCGTTTACTTTACATTCCAGGCCATGCAGTACATGGAGCTCATCCTGGAGAGTCAACGTCCTGTCTTGGGCACGGATGGAGCGTTGGAGCGACGCAGGCAGCTCTTCGGGCAGCTCCCCGTCTACGATCAGGACCCCATGAAGTGTCAGAGCCTGGCCAGTGAAGAGGAGGTACAGGCATCATGCTAACATTAGCTTATTATAGCTCACTAATTATGTACAAATTATAATCACGTGGTACAAATCTGTTTCAGTTCGTTCCCCACACTATAGCCCTGCATTGCTAATAACCCAATTATTGTTAGGTAACATCAGGTCAGCTGTATGTTAGCTAACTAAGATCATTTAAATCAGTTTATGGTTGGAAAACAAAAAGTCTGATGAAACAATGTCTGATTACGTTACTCTGATCTCCTACTTCTCCGTCGTCCTCCTGTAGATTTCCTCCATGCTGCTGTTTGTGAAGCACTATAAACAGGAGGTGCTGGGAGTCGGGGAGGTGGCCTTACCTGGTGAGGGTGGAGCTCTGAGGGAAGCAGCCATTCAGAGGACAACTAAAGAGGCCAAGGAACGCAGCAACAGCAACAAGAAGGATGCTCTGGAGGGCCACGGCTCAACCAATAGCAGCACTGCCTCCGCTACTGGTTCCACTAACGGAACAGATGGCAGCACTAAGACTGAATATGTAAGTAAATAAGGTGTCTGACATCTTTTAAGTTTAAATCCTGGTTATACTGGTTGCAGTGTCAAGAAACCCCACTCTTGGTTTGACAAAGCACCTGACAGAGAGGAAACATCAGCAGATTTCCAGTCCAGCTATTCTGGTTCAGTTATTTTGTAGGTTGCCCTCTCGCATTAAAAATGTGCAGGATCCTGTCACACTGAAAGATTCTTCAAACCCAAAAAGACCTTAAATACTTAATAGCTTAAACACTGCCCAATTTACACCCATTTTGGGACACTTTGGCTGAATTTACAACCGCAGCATTTGGTCCAGTATTTCTGTTCAAAGGAAGCAGGACAGCGGGTTTGGCACTTACTCCGATACTACCACCTGATCTGGGGTGGGGGTGAGTGCACTGATCTTTCTTAGGTTGCAATTGTAAAACCTTGTCAGAATTAAACTAAAAATTTCGAAGATCTCCGCAATTACTGGCAATAAGCAATAATTGCAGGTGTGTTTTTGGACCTCACAGGATGAAACGGTCCCGTTCGTTGTTTTCAAACCTAATGACTAACAAAGGCAATCTGCAATTCCACCTGGGGACATCCCCAAAACAATGGTCCACAATTCAGGTAGAGTACATGTTATATTTATAAACGTTAGCGGTACCTACCTCCCGTCAGTTTCCCCTCAAAAAAACAGTACGCTGCTTCACACACAAGTGAGTTGAAGAGCGAGTCTGTTGTGTTAGCTCTGCCTACCCTCTCTGGCAGACCAACCTCTAACTGTGCGCCGCTTGTGATTTTTCCCAGGAATGTCGCCACAGACACCCAGTTCATACTACTGCAAATGCCAGGGCTTTCATCAGTGGGCCATAGGCTAAGTCACCATTGTGTTACCTCATTTGGTGATAGATAGTGACTTAACAGACATTTATTTAAATGAAAATCTTTTAGATTATTTCTTTAACCAATAGCGAAACCTGGTTACAGATGTACTCATAGAACTGGAGTTACATTCGGGTGACTTATTTTTTCAATTGCGCTCCTACAGGATTTTGGACCCCTTAATGTCACCCCAAATAGATTACCAACCCCACCCAACTTTCCCCATTTTAGTCACTAAATGTTGCATGGGCCTATTGCCCTCCTACCAGATTGTGTAACACTGAAAGTTCCACCAGAATGCATCACTGTAATGATTCTGACCCCACCCATAAACTAGAAGTTTGTTCCAGTAGTTTGGTACACAACCTTTTTTCACTCTCACATTCTGTCCTCTCTTTGTCCTCTAGCAGTGTACTGGTTGCCAAGGAGAGGTTGCCAAGGAGAATCCAGCTGTTTATGCTGAGCGTGCAGGTTACCATAGCGCCCTGTGGCATCCCACCTGCTTTGTATGTTCAGAGTGTGGCCAGGGATTGGTGGACCTGGTCTACTTCTGGTTCAATCAGAAGCTGTTCTGTGGAAGACACTACTGTCAGATGGTCTGGCCTCGATGCTCAGGCTGTGATGAGGTGAGGCGACTTCACTGTAGACTTCCTGTAGTCACGATTAATATCAGACAGAGGAAGTGATGTGTTAGCGAGATAAACTGTGAGGGGATGAAACTTTGTCCAGACATTGTTCCCCAGAGGATGAACCCTAATGACTTTTCCATTTATTTTGTCCTATACTTTGGTTTATGACCTGTAATGAATACCTGTAATGACCCATGAGCCTCAGCTATATTTAATGTTTACTGCTAACTAGCAAATATTAGCATGCTAACAGTCTAACACAAACTAACATGGTGAACATTGTAAACATTACAGCCGCTAAACATCAGCATGTTAACATCGTTGTTAGCACAGAACAGCCACACAGAGGCTACCATGGCTGTAGCCTCATGCCATAATGCTATCCCACAGAATACTGTAATATACCTGAGTCCTACAAACATGATCAGTTAAATAATTATGTTTATTTATCATTGTTAAACAATTATCTCCTCTCTTGCCTCCCTTTTGCCCCCTGTCCTGATCTCCTTCCTCAGCTCATCTTCTGCCAGTCTTTTCACTCATCAAAAGATGGACGGACGTGGCATCATCATCATTACTGCTGCTGGAAGTGCGGGCAAAACCTGGATACACCCTGTCAGCACTGAGACGCTCACACAATACAGTATTCAACACAATATGGGGTTCAGTTTTGAGAAGTTAAAACAGAATTACACAGTGACGCAGTACTGAATGAAAATAAAAATGTCAGACAAGACAAAAAATACAGTAAATCTAATATCAACTGTAGTTGGTTAGCTTGTTTTATGTAAAACAAAAGAACTAAGTACTGGATAAATAATACCACAGAAGTATTTAAATTATATGTTTGGTTGACATTTAGTATTAAAAATATTGTATCCTACAAAGAACAAACGTCTAATTGATATATTGATGTTTAAAATACTTAAGACATCTAGCTGACGTTGAAGTACTGAAAGACTTGTTCAGCTGAGCCTACTGGTGTTTCAAGTACTTAAGGAAATGTTTAGTTGACACAAAAGTGTTTAAAGTACTTAAAGAAACATTTGGTTGATTTATTAGCACTTAAAGTACTGACAGTGACTGGAGCCAGATGTGCTGGTTTCAGCCTGCAGATACAAACAGCAGCTTAAAGGACGAAGGACCAGACCTGATGTTTTAGGAAACACATGAGTAAATGAACAAATAAAACGAGAAATATACTGTATATTAGAAAACAAACACAGAAGAATAAAATCAACAAAGACAGTGACAAAACAATCTCAACTCATGGTCCACTTACTAGCTGGTTCCAGAGCTTTCAACAATATCACACGGTCTTCATCAGCAGTTATCATGAAACTGTAGATGTTCGAAGTCTCCATTTTTCTGAGCACTGTTAAGATTTTCTGTCCAGTAAATGAAAGTTCATTTTGGACCTTGAGAAAAGAGAAGTTTGACAAAACAGACAACAACTCATGGTCCATTTACTACTGTAGCTTGGGAGCTGTCGACCATATCACACCGACTTCATCAGCAGGAAATGTTTGAACATCAACATCATGAACATCAGACAGTTCCATGACAACTAATGAATGAAGCTCAATAATTAGATTTTAATTAATTTCACTGTCTACTCAGGATTTATTTTGTCCTGAACAACATAACAAAGAGTTTCTCAGCTTTTAATCCCATGTTTGGTCGTTTGAAATACTGTATATCATAATTTCTGTATAATGTAATGCATGGTTTTGAAAATACTCTACATAAATATAAATTCAAATTCACATAACTTGACGTTAAACTGCTGGGGTCGTGAAAATATTGGAACTTAAAAACAGGTTCAAGGATCAGTAAAGGTCAAGAAAACCTGATTTAACCTTTAAAGGTCTTCTTCATACTGTCATAGATTGTATTTTGAAAGGGCACACTGCTGTTATATTTCCTTAAAACAAGTGAAATAATGTTCTAGTGCAGTAACAATATTTCAACATACTTTTAATACAAATCAAACTATCTTGGAAGACTTAAATATGTATGAAATTGTAATTAATTCCTAACATGTCAGGTTTGAATCTGTGCCGATTTCACTTTCACAAATAATCTCATTGTTTGACTTAAACCTCAGAGAACTGGACAGGCAGAAGGCTGGAAAAGGCATATTTAATTAGTAATTTAAAAAAAAATGAAATGGATTTTTTTAAATTGTTTTTGCTACAGTAGATTTCAACCCTCTGCCTTTTAATTCCCACCATTGAAAATGGGTCGCGTGTTTGTTGTACTAATTGTACAAATAGAAAGTGTTGATTTTACATACCATTAATATGTCATTTTATTCATTTTGTTCTCTTTTCTTTCTGCTTGACGTGTTATTTCAGTACATTTTGCATTTAACTTCTTTCATGAACATGGATCTCTGCTGCTGCTAAACACTGCTTTATGTTAGTTATATTCCTGATAAAGTTTTGTAGTTTGCTAACACTTAGCAAAGTTACATTTTTGGGGGGATAATCTTATGTGTCAGCCAAGAGGAGTTGCTGCAAAGTGTTTTTGCAATGTGCTAAAATCCCTCAAAACAACTTAGCCAGAAATAAAAACTGCCCTAGACAGAAGCTAACCAGCTTTACTTTTGTTCCATGAAATGAAATTCAATACAATCAGCTAGCGTGACAACAGCTAATATTTGCTTGTGTTTTTTTATCCTTCAGTTACTTTATGAATTGATTGCTGTTAGCAAAACGTTAATTGTTTAGGACAGGGACGATATTTTAGCTCGCTATATTGTTTGACGTGATTAGCTAAATATGTAGCATAAAGACAACAATACTGTTCAAAACAATATTATCTGTGACAGACAGGATGATACAGTAGCAATATCAAATTGAATATTGACAGTAGTTTCATCTCTGTGTGTCCAGTATGACATGTTTAGCCTAGCTTAGCACAAAAACTGGAAGTGGGGGGAAACTGCTAGCCTAGCTCAGTCAATTTTGAAATGATTTTAGTTGAGATATTGATCTTTCTCTGGGTATGGTGATAACTAAGGATTTCTAAATATCTGTTCTTTGAAGGAGTTGTTCTTGTTATAATGTGCAGAAATAAAAATGTTCAGAACCTTCTTGAGCAGTCAGAATGCAAAATACTAATACTATACTGTACTAACACAAAATACTAATACTGAACTCCCCAGTGAATAGTGAATGATGTAGCCTAAGTCATATTTTACTGTTTTAAATCAGCAGCGATGGTGTTTTTATAAAGATGAAAGGTTTTAATGTGATGATGTCTTCACCTGCAGGGATTCATGATAATCCCACACCAGGTTATGGCTGCATGTCATGTTTTGGCATTTGTTTCTGCAGTCAGAGAAAGTACAGATTGTTCTGCTGATCATGTTTTGACAGCTGATTTGTTGGAATTAAAGTTACTTCTGATTGAACTCTGTGCTCATCTTTTTTTAGAGAGACTGGGAGAGATCACTCAATGACAGGTTGTGACTGTCAATATCTCTGATACGAGTTTGATCTGTAAATGACACACAGAACAAAACTGTTTATTGTCAACAGTAAAGCTGCCGACAGTGTTTTGTCATAAATGATGACATATATTGCAATTATATTTAGTTAAAAAAGTAATATACTCTTTCTTGTATGCATGACTTAAATGCATTAATGAATACAAACATTAAAAACCGTTTTGGTGAACATTATAAACCCCCACATTTAGCATTAATAAACAATAGTAAACAATATCCGATGATCTATAATGTAGTTGTAAGCACAAATATAAAATGCTTTAATTGTTTAAAGCCTGTAACATAATTGTGATCACGAAAAGAACACAAAAGAAAATATTTTAGGTAGTTTTTAATCCATCCCTACTTTTTCATCATCCTAGTTGCAGAAAGTTTTGATAATTTAAGGAAACTAAATTACCTTGAAACATTTAAGTTAATTGTGTAAGTAAGTAATAAACAGACCAACTCTCGTGAGATTCAATTGCATATGACCAAGTTGCATTAAAAGGTTTCATGTATAACGCTGACCAAAGATTAGTTTCAGGTCAGTTTCAACTAGAGCATAACACTTAACAACTTTGAAACAGAGCTCTGATTTAAAGTCAGGAAAATAAGGAATTAGTCTTAGAACGAGGATCACAAACCTCCATTGGTGTGTGTGTGTGTGTGTGTGTGTGTGTGTGTGTGTGTGTGCGCTGACCTACTGCCTGCAGGAATGTTAAGTATTCCTGTGGTTTTTCTCGGCCAGCGTTCCTGGGCAGTTGCATCACCCAGCTGACCGTCTGACAGCCGCTTCCTGAACCATGAAAGAAAAGCCAGAAAAGGATATTTTTAGTTCCAAACTGAGACAAATCTATTTGGTTTGCAGAGTTTCATGGCCTTTAACAGCATCCAGCGTGATCAGGGGGCATTTACAGAGGATCTGTGAGACTAATTCAGCACTTCTTCTGATTCTATACACAGATTATCCAACATGGTTTGGCCTAATTACTTTTTTTAATGCCTACGTTTTGTAATATTGCACATCCAAGGTCTTCTCCTTCGTCTGTCCAGTTTATTAAAATATAAAAATTACATCCTGATGTTGGCATTCTGATTACATCTTCACACCCACACTGATGGCCTACCTTTACTGAATGAATCTGAAAACTGCAGGTGTTACGTTGGAATTGAATGAGAATAAATGAGAGATTTTAGCTAAACCGACTTAAAAAGAACCAGATATGTTTCTTTTTGTGGAATTTTTTTACATAGTGGAAACCAAACTAGAGCTAAAACTCTTAGATGTTATTCCTTCGTGACCCCCCGCCCCAGGGAGTTGTACGGACATAATTACATAGGCAAGAAAAGTCAAGCAAAATAAAGTAAATGTACAGCGTCACTTGTTGCACAACACTGGTCAAATACAAGAAAACAAAAAGCAAATTAACAAACAAAGTATAAAGGAATTAACAAATGAGCAAACCCATTATCATCATTTCATCAAAGACATCAAAGAGTTAACCGCAAGATTGATTAAAGCCCCTGAAAACTTGCTTTCAAAGCCTGTAATAATGGATTTTTTTGTCCACTTGGGGGCAGCGGAAACAATTGTGAACACGACATTGACACATCATCACCTTTTAGGATGATATGTTGAACTTGTTGGCAAACACACATTCAGATTCACACATTCACATCCAGCAGACACGGAGCAACATAATCATTAATTTGGAGTCATGTTTGTGTCCATCTGATGAATGTAAGTCCCATATTCACTCTCTTGTCGCTCTCTTTTTGGTCTCTACCAACTCCTGAAGGAAATATCTGGCTCTGCAGCTGCTAAATGCTCCACTGTGTTCACCAGCTAATTGTGTCTGTCTGCTGTTTGGTGCTGCAGAGGGTTTTTAGAGCATTTTTGGCTGAAAACAGCTGCCTGCTGCGACCAACAGTGATGCTATGAGAGCGGTGACAGTGAACCAAAACAGTAAATTAACAGACGGATGATAAACAATGAGCTGAAACTCACTACAAAGCTCCGTAAAGCTGATGGGAGCTTCAGGTTCAGGTGATAACTCTCTGTAGGTTCTTCACTACAAGCGACCCTTTTCACATTGTCACATTGTTTTCATTTTGTTATTATAAAAGTATTGATTGTAGCTGCTTTAAAGTTAAAGTTTATTATTAAGTTTATTATTTATTATTTAGAGTTAAACACTGAAAAAATCTGCTTATCTGCTTTGTCAGCACTCTGTGGTTTGATCAGATTTTCAAACGTTTCTAAATCCTGATTGGTGTATGGAAAGACGTGACATCATGTTTTCCCAAATGAGCCCCGCCCACTTTAAACCAGTGAGAAAATCTCCAGTCAAAACATAAAATACAGAAACCTGCGAAAATATGAATGTGAAGAAATCTAAACTGTTTTAATTTTGGCAGAAAGTTGTGTGTTCAAAATCAGATTGAGAAAATATGTTTTCAGGGCCTTTAACTCTTTGATGCTGTTTGTATTGTTCATATATTTGAGATTTCATGTGGCGACGCTACACATTTCTTTTACTTTCACCTACGCACATGATATTTATGATATTTCCGACAGTGCCTGAACGCAGCACGGCCCTCTCATTGTACTTTCCCTTTAAGTGCAGATGAAAGACTGTTGTGTAATTTGGGTGAAAGAGGAGGAGGAGGAGCGGACTACATGGAGGACAGCTTGCTTTGACAGATCGAAGAGGACCCAGACAGGTACGGTGCTACTCCTGTACGGCTGATCATAAACATAATATAATGAAAATTAACAAGTCTTCACTTCAGCAGCTGACTGTGTTATTCAGTCAGTGTGTTAATGTATCCTACAGTGTCCATGATCATGTTGGAGATGTGACGTTTTCTGGTTAAAAGGACACTTAAAGAGTCATAACCAGGATGCGTGTGTGTCTGAAATGTAGGCTTATATTTGTACGTGCTGGTTCACAAATCTGCTTTAAACCTCCTCTCCACCGTTTAACCTTCAGTATAAAATGTAAACATTTCTTCTAAAACTAACAGGAAACCAGCTGTGATCTGGTGAAAAGGAAGTTGCGTTTTCCCGCTCCTTCAGTCTCTTTTACACACACAAATAATTTGATGTAACTTTATGTAACTCTTCAGTAACAACAATCCTAACTCAAGGTCCACTTGTTTCCCGGAGCTTTCAGCTGCATCATACGGTCTTCATCAGTGGATGGAGTTTGACATTTCCATGCAGATATTCTGCAAATTACATGTTTGAAGCAGGTCATCATTTTATAAAAACTTTATTTCATCAGTCCATACCTGTAGTATTTCTAAAAACAGACTACATAGGCCTACTGTATTAAAAAAAATGTGAATCATGTTGACTGTAGCCAAAACTTAGCTTACTTAAAGGTGTAGTCTACGATTCTGGAGAAAGCTTGTTGATATTTGAACTCAACAGCCAAACAAATACACCCCTCTCTTCAGTGCTCCTTCAAACTTGCGCGAGTAACGCACAGCGAGTTGTGACATATTATACCAAAGTGTTTAGTGGAAACGCGGCTAAAGCGTTGGTATTTGACGACCTGGGTTGGTGGCTCTACCCGAGTCGTTCTGTTTGTTTCCTGTTTACAGATCCAGGGTTGTGTATGAACACCGGACTTTCAGTGTACACACAGAACAGAAAGTTAGCGGACCGTGAGGAGATATTCACTGAATTTGACAAAAACTGTTGTGGATTAGAATCGTAGACTGCATCTTTAAAGGAGTAGGCCCTGGGTAAGAAAATGAGCTGAGAGATGCTAGCAGTTTCCCTTAGTTTCCAGTCTTTGTGCTAAGCTAGGCTAAAAACAAATCCCGGTGCTACTTCTGAACTGAACGCACAGATAAAACTGATGTTCACCTTCTCATCTGACTCAGCAAACAAGCTGATGTCCCAAAATGTCTAAATATGGTTTATTTAATCTGACAGAGGGAGCAGTGAAACTGTCTTTTAGCTCATCTGAATTGCACATCTTAATTCATTCAAACACTGGTTAATGTTCAGAGAGATCCCCGACTCCCTTACTAGTTACTTACTTACTGGTAGTACCGCACTGCTCTGATGTCAGCAGCAGCAGGGCTGATCGGATAAATGACTATGTTTGTTTGTGTGTTTTATTTTTTTTAAGGAGTTTGCAGCGATGGAGCTGATAATGCTATCAGGAGGTATTCTGGTCGTCCCCGTCCTCGCCTTCATCACCTCCTTCCTGTTCTGGCCTGGAACACTCCTCAAAGCCTACAACTGGTAAAAACACAAACACACTCACACTCAAACAACAGACTGGTTAGACTGGTAGTCTGGTAATGTTAACTGGTACTTCAGAAATCCTGGTTCACTATTGAGAAAATGTTCTGACAGCACTGACTTAAAAATAGCAGGTAAAAATACCAAAAGTTAGTAATCTATTTTGTAATCGTTACTTGTTCCTAAATCTGGATTTATACTTCTGCGTTAAGGTATTATGCTGCACCTACAGCGGCTACATGTGTAGGCTCATCTCTTTTTAATCTCTTTTTAAATTTGCTAATGATTTCTGGATTTTATATTTCCTTAACTCCCCAAAGTACCCACAAGTTCCTATATCAAAGGCTTGTTTCCAATACTTATCAATAATATTTTCCTCTCAGGTAACTCAGGGCATGAATAGAAACAAAAGTACTTAGTACTGAAAGTACTTTTACTTTTCATTTTTCTATCCAGCAGTCCATAGATAGAACATACAATTTTAGAAAATTTAAATAAATCTTCTCGTTCTCTGGTCCAGAGCAACAAACCTCAACAACTCCTGACCAAATTTCTTTAAATTTACTGAGCACTTTAACCCTTTGACCACATTGCTTTTCTGTATTTTATATATATATATATTTATATAATTTTATGTGTACGTCATGTCTCTGTTCAGCTGTGTATTACAGGCTGTTGTAATGTTACTGTCTCCAAAATACACTTTTATTGTGAAGGAGCAGGACTGGTAGTGTGACCTGGCCTACTGGACTTTGTCCAAGCTGTAAAAAAA
>NTHP01000514.1:343094-361245 GCA_003416845.1 Oplegnathus fasciatus | reverse complement strand
AAAAAAAAAAGCAATTTACATGTCGGCCACTTGGCAGATTATTATTGCTGTTTCACTCTCTCACACACACTGTGCTGACTCACTGTCATATAATAGTTTCTTTGTCAGCAGCTTTGTGAAATGAGTAAAATGTTAACTTACAAAACACTGATAGAAAAGATTTCTGCACACTCAGATCGGCATCGCTCCACTTCTTTGATCTGGACTGAAACATCTCATCACTATGTTTCTGTTCAATACTTAAGCTGGATTTGCACTCGATGCGAGGCACTGACACTTCTTAACACACAACTATAAATCTAGTTTTATGTATTGTGGGGTGTGATAAACACTGTATCCTCTTGGATGCTAGCGGGACTGTCGACGTTTCAGTTTTTAGAATTATAATTCTTGAACAAATTATGCAATTTCAAATAAATTCAGATTCACACGTGCTCATACTAACTCCCAGTGATCCTGCCATAATCCTCCTCAGGTACTGGCGTCGCAGGCTGGGGCTGGTGGTCCGCTACTCTCACAGTGGAAGTTACCGCTTCTGTTATTCCAGCCGCGGGACGCCAGGGGGCACCACGCCATCACTGCTGCTGCTGCACGGCTTCTCCGCCACCAAGGACATGTGGCTGCCTGTCATCAAGGTAACACACACATACAGGCACAGGCACAATTTTTCTCACATTAACACACACACAATTAGAAAGGTGAGTGTGTGCACGCTGAGTGTCTTTTGCAAACACGCTTTTTAAGAAGAAGACGGCAGGTAAGGACAGATGTTTGGATGGAGGGATGAAGAGGATAAAACAGAAATAGAAGAGAGGTAGGAAGGAAGAAGGGAAGAAAGGAACAAGTGGAGGAGGAAAGGAACGAAGGCATAAAAAGAGATGGGAAAGACAGAGGGAGACATTAAAGGAAAGCATGATACTTAATCATTTCACATTAACAGAAAAAGATACAGTAAGTGCAACACCAGCATCGATCAAACTGTGACTTTTTCCTGCCAATTAAACTTCACAAAGAATATTTATTTTTTGTTTTCTGTTTTACCAGCATCAACTTTTTACTTTAATGTTTCCCAGCTGCATTTTCTTTGTGCATTGCACTGTGGGAGAATGGTGTGCATCAACAGCACACTCAAAACTCGGCAGTATTTAGTCTGCAGGCTGTCTGCTTTGAGTAAACTTCTTTTTTTTCACTTCTCCAGTGTAAACACACTTTATACTAAAAACCTGTTCAGAATTAGAATCAGAATTGGGTGTGTTTGTTTTCTCTTCCAGTACCTCCCCACGAGCCAGCATGTGGTGTGTGTTGATATGCCGGGGCACGAGGGGACGAGTCGCACCGGCGTCGAGGACTACAGCATTCAGGGCCAGGTCGCCCGAATCCACCAGGTCTGTACGAGTGTGTGTGTGTGTGCTATAATTAATACAACACACTGTAATGTAATACAGATTGAGGGACCGCATTGTAGTGACAGCCAGAGACGGAAACCCTTCCCCTTTTCTAACGCCAGGATCAGACTACATGATATCAGCACAACAATCTTTTGCATGAATACCTGCGAGCTATGGTTTGGTCAGTGTTCAGCATGTAATCTGAGGTCAAGGTTCGACCGAGGCTACAGCGGATGGATACGCAATAAATAAACAAAGAGAACACCCCTCTCTCTCTTTGTGTCTCTCTGTGCAGTTTGTGCAGAGTATCGGTCTGGATAAAAGACCCTTCCACCTGGTCGGGACATCGATGGGTGGGAACGTCGCGGGGGTGTATGCTGCGCATCACAGCGCTCACCTGTCCGGCGCCACCCTGATTTGCCCAGCAGGTAAACTGAGCAGACATCTGATCTACATGATGTTTCCCTCCACGATTCAAACCTGAGACTGTTTTATGAAGCAGAATTACAGATACACCTCTCTCCTCCTCCTCCTCCTCCTCCTCCAGGTCTGGTTTATCCCACAGACTCTGAGTTCATCAGTCGTCTGAAGGAGTTGGAGAAGAATCAGCAGCAGGAGGAGTCGATCCCACTGATCCCCACCACCACTCAGGAGCTGGACGACATGCTGAGACTGTGCTGCTACACCCCCCTCAAACTCCCCAGACAGGTACAGAACTGTGCTACCTGGTCTAAAATCCAGATTAAGACACTTTTAAAGCTTTACACACTTTTATGGCTCCTCCATACATGGAATCAACATATCAGTGCAACTACTGTTAATACTAATATCTTACAACTAGTACTGCTGCTGCTACTACTGCAGTATTTGGGAAATATACCCATGGGTGTGTGTGTGTGTGTGTGTGTGTGTGGTCAGGTCCTGAGGGGTCTCCTTGCCAACAGGATTCCCAACAACGGTTTCTACAAAGAAGGTCAGTTTGCTGCTCATATCCATCACCAACACTGTTTTTCTCCTCCTTTCTGACCTCCTCCTTCTCTCCTCTCCTCCTCCGCTGCTCCTCAAAACAATGCTGCTCCTGTTTTAATTTGCTGTTGAGGTTTTCTGGTCAGCTTTTAATTTAAAACATCTCCATATGAAGACTAGTGAACACTTTGTGGATGCTAACGGGGATCCAAATAAAGAATAACAAAGTGTTGAGTTTCATCAGCATCTTAACAGCGATCAAAAAAGCAAAGTGGAAGTGACTGTAAACAATTGATTAGTAAATGAAAACATTATTTCTGTTAAAGAAGATAAACTCGGAGCAGCAGAGTGGTCAAATCACTCTGTTTTATTATTGATTATACTGAATTTACAATTTTCACCATTATGGTACAGGTGATTCCATCCAGCATTTGTTTGAGACTCCTCCATTATTTGAATACCAGTTTACAGTAAATTGGAAAAATATATATTGTTGATTTTATTTTCCAGGATTATTTTTTTCTCTGGTTTATGTCACTTTAATAACTGTTGCTGCATGTGCTTGCAATATGCTTTATTGATATATATATATATATATATATATATATATATATTGTGCGTGTGTGTATTGTTTAGTGTTCATGGAGATCGTGGGGGAGAAGTCTCGTCACTCTCTGCAGGAAAACTTACATCTGATCACAGCCCCCCTGCAGGTCATCTGGGGGACAGAAGACCAGGTAAAAATGAATCGCAGCGATGCAGCGAAGGTCCTTTAATAACTAGATATGTTCAAGGAAAAAGACACAACTGCACTCTGAATCATGGCAATGACGCTAGAGGAAAAGTCACGGGGTCACCAGAGTCATCAAGATATTTCCTCTGGGGGGCATGAATGTCTGTACAAAGTTTTGCTATTGAGATATTTCAGTCTGGACCAAAGTGATGGACCAACCAACTGATCAACCGACCAGCTGATCAGTATTGTCATCCATACAGCCATGCTGCTGGTGTAGCTAATACAAAATGAATATAATCCACAGCGGTGTCTGCTGACATGATGAGCTGCTAATAAACCTGTCTACTCTCCCAGGTGGTGGATGTGTCAGGGGCGGCAGTGCTGCAGGCGGCGGTGCCAAACTGCCAGGTGGCGTTGTTGGACAACTGTGGTCACTCTGTGGCGTTGGAGCGGCCCAGGAAGGCCGCCACACTCATCGTTGACTTCCTGTCTGCACAGGAAGTCAACGATGAAAACACAAAGAAACTTTCCTGAAGAAAACTTTTGAACCGTATGCTGGTCCCTGACCCCACGATGGATGATGAAGGCAAGAAGAATGACGGTTATGATGATGATGATGATGATGATGATGAAGGCAATGATGAAGGTTGATTGTGGTGATGATACTCTTTTATAGTTTGATGAAGAGTTTTCTATGACAGCGTTTGCATCTGTGAAAACTAAATGAACGCACAAAAGTGGGACAGACTGTCAAATATTCCTGAAGTTTTTACAGCACCATGCAGGAGGCTGTAGTCTCTGTTTTAGATGTTAATGTTGAATGAAGACATTCCACGTTGGGATTTTGCACATTTCTCTTTCAGAAAAACTGTATTTCAGTCTCTTGTTTCATGTGAATGGCAGATGTTTGTTTGTGTTTTACGTCTCCTGCTGTGAACCGACTAAGTATTTAACCACATAAAAATTCATTCAGGCTGAATCCAGAATGAAACATGCTGAGTGTCAGATTTATTTTACTAAATACGTTTGATAAATGAGGTGATTCAATAATTTCAGCACATGTTCAAAGAGTGTTAACGGACTACAGCAATAAATCTTCTGAAGAAAAAAAATTATTGTTATATTGATTGATTGGAAACTTGTTCTCTGTTTTGTGTTATTGAATGTAGTAATACACCAACAGACCGCTGGGTGGCGACACATCTTTACAGCTCTATCAAGAAGGTCAAAGACTAGATAATTTACTCGAGATGTACCACTCCACAGTAGGAAGTGTAAATTATAATAGTTATTGATAATCATTAGCAAAAAGACTTGGTCATTTCACACAAAATATAAACAAGTTGAGAATTACTTGTTTTCAAATCCTGTGGCTCAGTGTGTAATTTGGACCAGTAAACCATTATTTTGTTATTTTATGGGACAGAGACTCATTTTAGCACTAGTTTCTGTCTCTCATGTATTCACTGTTTCTACATTTGACTCCAGTCACTTTGAGCATGAAAGTTTATTCTTGAACAGTATGTGTAGCGAAATGATCTACGCTCAAAGGTAAAGCTCCAAAAAGTCAGCTAGTGGACCTTTGAGCTTAGATTACTTTGTAATCAACAAAGTTATTTTTTCCTTCTGATATATGTTGAAATCAAACTTTGAGAAACCCAACATTTACTGCTGCTTTGGAGATATTTATAAATTCTTGAAAGTCTTTTCTGCTCCGTTGGTACAAAACGATACACCAGTATGGAGTGAAGTAGGTTTTAAATCTTTTTCACAAGGTGCAACTCTTGTCTGATGTAAGTAAAATAAATGAATATAAATGAAAACCTAAAATGATTAAAAGATTAGTTTGAAAAAAAACCTTCAGTTTTCTATGTTTCAAACAAGATGCATCTGCTAAAGGCAAATTTACTGAATTATTGATTACTGAACACCAAACAGATATTTTTTGTATCATGAGAATTTTTATTTTTCTCATTCCTAAATTTTCATCTGTGTTTTTCTTTTCCTGGAGGAAATGAGCTTCCATATGAGAGATTCAAGTGTCTTCTAAAAGACAAAGTGTTGTCAAATGACCTTCCACGTTTAAGTTTGACTTCTGTGTATTGTCTTCAGTGGTGGAATGTAACTAAGTGCATTTACTTAAGTGCAATTTTGAGGTACTTGTACTTCACTTGAGTATTTCCATTTTCTGCTACTATATACCTCTACTCCACTACATTTGAGAGATAAATATTGTACTTTTTACTCCCCTACATTTATTTGATAATTTACTTTGCTGATTCAGATTAATAATGCAAAATATAATCAACAAATAAATTATGATATATTATTATAGGTTAAATAAGATAAGATAAAGGGGTAAATTCATAAGCTAGCAGTATACATATAAAGGAATTAAAATAAGCTCCACCTTTATCAGCTCCAACATTAAAGTGATGAACACATTAATGCATCAATCATTATGATCCAGTAATATAATATATATTATTCTGAAATGGGCCATTCTGCATGATGAATACTTACTTTTGGTGCTTTAAGTATATTTTGATGTTAATACTTGTAAACTTTTAGTACATTTTTAATGCAGGACTTCTACTTGTAATAAAGTATTTCTACACTGTAGTATTGCTACTTTTAGTTCAGTAAAATATCTGAGTGCTTCTTCCACCTCTGAGTATCTGTCTGTGACTCGAATGATGTCATCAATTCAAATGTTTTTGAAAATTTTAAAGTACACGACAGAAACAAACTACCTCGGTTTGTGATTCCTGGGTATTGGATGTTGTGACAGAGTGATCCATCTCACCATTTTACACCTCTTTGACATATCTCGCTGTTGTGACTGCGCATGCGCGGGTGTAATGCCACACTGCGCACTGGTTTAAAGTTTTCATGGACGCGGAGCGCTACACAGCACGCTGTGTCTTCATGTTCATGTAGCAGGTGGGTTAATGTTCGAACCCTACAGTGATTTTGAATATTTTAACAATAACAAACAACAGTTAATTTACTGTTAGCTGTGTTTAGCTGTCAGTGTAGCAGCTACGAGCTAGCGTAGCTTAAGTTAGCTACAGTTTGACCTCCTGTTAGCTAGTTGTAGCTTCCTGCTGTGTGTCCATGTACAGCGTGTGTGACATTTTCAGGAGGAAAAGTGTCGAGCCTGTATTTTAAATTTAATATTTTAGATGTTCAACCGCCCAGTTAGTTATTAGATTTACCTGCTGGTTAGCTGGCTATCTTGTAAGCTAAGTTTATTATTTGTTTGTGGGTAAAAACAATGCTCGGCTGTTGGTGTGCACGAACAAAAACTCAATTTTATTCAATTTATTTTACCCTTTGTTGTAAATGTAAGTCTGACAGAGGAGATTTTATTGTATTTCTATGTTGTCAGCGGCGGAATGTAACTAAGTACATTTACTCAAGTAATGTACTTATGTACAGTTATGAGGTACTTGTACTTTACTTGAGTATTTCCAGTTTATGCTACTTTATACTTCATCTCCACTACATCTCAGAGGGAAATATTGTACTGTTTACTCNAAAACACAATATGATGCAGTGCTATACTACTAATCTAGCCAGTAGTACACAAAGTATCTAAAGTTGACTCCATATTGACGAACTACAACATTAAATACTTCTATATGTATTTATTAGTGATAAAATAATAGTAGTAATAATAATAATAATAGTAATAGAATAAGATAATATTCTATAATAATATAATATAGTATAATAACAATAATAATATATAATTTTATATTCTGCAGAATGAGTACTTTTACTTTAGATACTTTAAGTACATTTTGCGGATAATACTTATGTATTTTTACTTAAGTAAACAACAGACATACAAGATCTTATTGGTAAACAGTTTACATTGTAACCCAAAGTGGCGTCTTAAAATGTAACTGACAGTGAAAACATTGGATTTTGTCATGACTTTGACAGATAAACAATATTTGATGTGGATCAGTCACTTCACAGCCGATACACTATCTGCTTAATAAAGTCTGTATAGGCACCAATATCGATATGTTGCATATTGGATCACTGCAACCTTACGACTAACAGTCCAAAACCAGAAGACATTCAGTTTACATTGATATAAAACAGGGAAAAGAAACAAATCCTCACATTTTAGAAGCTGGAGATATTGACATTTTTCCTTTTAGAAATGACTTAAATGGTCAATAATAAATTCATGCCGATTGTGATACCCAACTTAGGGTAACGGTCAATACAGAGTATGAAATTTTAAGTCTGGTGTTATTTTAATATTTTTCTTATTGCAAACAAATCTAAAAAAAAAAGACCAAAACCAACAATGTGTCAGTCCGTCTCTTAATACTTTCTGACTTTCCTACTCCGTCTGTGGCACTCAGCTCCAAGCCCTGTATAATACTTGTTAAGAGGATCAATCATTGTTGGTTTTCATCTTTTCATGGGATACAAATACAGACCTGACAAAATCGCTTTGAGCTTAGCTGATGTCTGTTTAACCTTCAGTGGTTTGTTTTTCTAGTCTGAAGTCAGCTGATCAACCTGCTGCTCGTCACCTGTTGGAGCCGAGTCACTGATGCTTTAATAGAATGAAACGCGTCGACAAGAAGGACGAACCTTCAGTTTACCGACGGGTCGTGTTGAAGAACGCCTCGCCGTACCACTACCTGAAGGTCTGCCTGTAAGTCACTGTGACATGTTTAAATACTGTGTTTATTCAGCAGATTATTTTACATATTGTTTTTTTTTTTTAATTGGCTGTCAATCATTACAATGCCTGCACATTCATCCCACACATGATGTTTCTGTGTGTTCAGTGTGCTGGAAGATGAATCTACCAGACTGAGTGCAGTTGAACTGAAGCTGTTCATCATCTCAGGTCTGAAGAGTCTGTTTGGAGAGGTGAGATCATTAACACGGCCGGGGTCAACAGTTCGATTCCCACCACAGCGGAACCCTGTGAATGGAGGCCTCCAGAAACTAGTTCATCAACAGAAAATGAATCGGCAACCATTTCGATACTCAGTTATTTGTTGAAGTAATCTTTCAAGTTTGTTCCAGTTGTGAGGTTTTCCAGCTTTTTTTCATCTCATGTGATTGTAAACGGACAAACTTCGGGTTTTTAAATGTTGGTCCGACAAAACAAGAAACTTGCTGGCATCGCTTTGGACTTTAGAAAATTATAGACATTTTCACAATTTTCTGACATTTTATAGACAAAACAATGAATCAGTAAAATAATCGGCCGATTGTTCAACAATGGAAATAATCGTTAGTTGCAGCTGTTGTTTTTTGTGATTGAGGAGGTTATGTTTTTGTCTGTTATCTTGACAGGAAATCTTTTTTTTTTTTCATTAATTTGTATATACATGTGTGCTTCAGGTGGGAGCAGCGTTGAGCTTTGACCTGTTGAAGTACGATGAAGACACCCTCACTGCTCTTCTGCGTGTTTACAGCAGGTGAGGTCAGCAGCAGCAGGATGGGAAGAAATCTTCACTCCTCGTAGACTACATGTTTTTTGTTTTGTAATAAATGTGTGCGTGTGTTTGTGTGTGTGTTTTCAGGGGTTTGGTTAAGCTGTGGAGCTCCCTGACTCTGCTGGGCTCCTACCAGAACCAGGCCTGTGCCTTCAGAGTCCTTCAGGTCAGCAGACTTTGCTTCAGTGTCTTTATGTACTATATCAGCTGCCAAGTGACAGTTAAACTCAGCATGACATCAGTCTCTGTTCAAGTTTATTTGTCACATATAATCATACTGGGTATAATCATAGTGAAATGTATGTCTGCTAGCTCCTTCAATTATGCAATAAAAGATAAGTGTAAAATAGAATGAGAATAAAGAATAGAAATAAGTTATGAATAATAATGTTAACTATGGTAAATAACTTTGAATAATAAATAATTAAAAACAGTCTTGGGGCAATTCTTAGGCAGTGTCCTCATTTAGGATCTTCATGGCCTGAGGGTAGAAGCTCTTCCTGAGCCTCTCAGTGCTGGCCTGGTGTATCCCGTATCTTCTTCTTGACTGCAGCAGGGAGAAAAGGCCGTTATCTGGGGATCCTAAACAGTTCTCCTAGCTTTAGTCTTACACCGTCTGGTGTAGATCTCCTTTATACAGGGTAGAGCCCCGCCTATGATACGTTCAGCCAAACGAACCACTCTTTGTAGGGCCTTACGGTCCTGTTCGGTGCTGTTCCCGTACCAGGCCGTCAGGACGCTCTCGATGGTGCAGGTATCGGATACACCAGGCCATCACTGAGAGGCTCAGGAAGAGCTTCTATCCTCAGGCCACTAGGATCCTGAATGAGGACACTGCCTAAGGATTGCTCTAAGACTATTTTTACTTACTTATTATTCAAAGTTACTATAGTTAACATTACTATCTATCACTTATTTTATTCTTTATTCTTGTTCTATTTTGCACTTTTTTTATTGCATAATTAAAGGAGCTAATGGTCACACATTTCACTATTGTTATACCTAATATGATTATATGTGACAAATAAAACTAAACTTGTAACTTGAAGGAGTAGAAATTCCTCATTATCTGAGTGGATATCTGGAATTTCCTCAAGTGTCTGAGTTGAAACAGTCTCCGCCTTGCCTTCCTCACCGCAGAGTCAGTCTGCAGCGCCCAGGTCAGGCCCTCTGTGGTGACACTGAAACGACAAGTGTAAACGGGGCCCTTAAGTTCAGAATATTTTATCACAGCTATTTGTTCTCAAGGTCAAGAATGAACCTCCACGCTTGGAAAAAAACAAAAGAACATTTCCATGTTGCTCAGGTTGACAAGTTTTTGTCTGTTGCCCCGCACTTCCAGTTTTTGCTTTACAAGAGCATAATTCAACCCATCCTGCTTCTTTACCATGTTAACCATCTCCAACAAAAACAAACTGACATCATGCATACTGCGTCCAAAATCTTCAGCCTCCCTTCCCCCAATCTCTCAGACATGAACGACAGAGCAAACGACACTGAGTACCCGCTCAATCCACTCTTAATAATAATAATAAACTTTATTTGTATAGCACCTTTCATACAAGAAACGCAGCTTCACTTTACTGCTGTCGGGTCGTAGATTCAAGACTTTAAAATGGTGCTTTGTCCCCTCTGCCACAGCAGCCCCGGACAAACTGCCTCGCTGACACTGTTGTATAGATTAGAGTTCATACATGTGTATATAAGTATGGGTTGGGGTACAGGCAGGGGCATTAATGTATATAAGACCATGTGTATATTTCATGTTTTGTGTTTATCTGTATGTTTCAAAGACTAACTGTCTTTCTCTTGTGTCAACCTCAGGTGTCTCCGTTCCTGCTTGCGTTGACAGGAAACAGTCGAGAGCTGCAGCTGGACTGAAGGAGGAGGATTGTTTTCTTCAGGATGAGTTTCATGTGGAGCAGTATCTTTAATAAACCGCGGCTGTGCCTCTCCTCCATCACAGCAGCTCCTCCCTCCTGCCGGCTGCTCCACATCGGCCAGCGCGCCTCCCTCACCAAAGCATTCTCCTCCCGCGACGTGGAGCTGTTTGCCGAGCTGACGGGCGACACCAACCCCCTCCACCTGGACCCGGCCTACGCCAGCACCACCTCCTTCGAGACGCCCATAGTCCACGGCGTGCTCATCAACGGCCTGATCTCAGCCGTGCTCGGCACCAGGATGCCTGGCCGCGGCTGCGTCTTCCTGTACCAGGAGATCCGCTTCCCAGCGCCGCTCTACATCGGCGAGGAGGTGCTGGCCGAAGCCGAGGTCCGCAAGATCAAGATGTCATTCGCCTTCATCGCTGTGACGTGCTCCGTCAAGGACAAGGTGGTGATGGAGGGGGAGGTGATGGTGATGATGCCCGAGGAGCAGCAGCAGAGGGAGTGAGAGGAGGGGAGAAGGACGGATGTCGGACAGATGACTTATTCTTGGGTTGATTATTGCTTTACAGAGTGGTTAGAGACGTGTCGGTCACTTGATTGTTTAGCGTGTTTAATTTGTCAGATCTGCTCTGTATTTTGTTTAATGTGAAATCTTGAGTGTGGAATAAAAAGCACTAAACAAAGAATCTTTTTTAACCACTTATCTTTGAATTTATCAAATCCATTCACGTCTTGTCACAGTCTCAAGTTCAGCAGTGTTTTTCAGCCCAGTTCTTTTTCATTGCCTCCACTTTGTCACGTTTCTGCCGCCTTGCTCTGGTGCTATTTTTAATTCACAAGTGTCTAAAGGGATGCGCCTGAAGGGGTGTTAATCAGTACATGGACTCTTTTGTTTGTTACGTATTCAACTCTTTGACTTTGACCCCTCACACTCCCAGAAGTTCAACTGGTTTTGGTGGTCTCTCAGACCCTGAAATCATCAGGACAGAACCTGTAGTGGAAAAAGATACAGCATTACAGTGTAAAGCTGGAGAACAGTGAGCATAATATTATAAATATTTATTTTTATTTGAGCTCGACGGGTTGGTCTTTACCTTGAAAACAGTGGTTTCACAAGAATATTCTCAACACAAGCTCCAACTTAGTTAATGTTTTCAAACCTCAGCTGAACTCCATCCACTGAGGAAGGCCATGAAATGTGGTTGAAAGCTTCTGAAACAAGAAATAATCTGGGCCTTACGTTACAAATTCTTTGTGAAACTGGTTTGTTTTGTTTTTTTATAGTTTTTTGATATTAGTTTGTTTATCTCTAATGTGAAATTCTTTATTTTACCACGTGTATTTCTCTAAATCCTTTATACAGAACTGACAAACAGTTCCTCCTCCAGACCAGCAGGGGCAGTGACGCGCCCTCACGTGGTTTCCCAACCTGCAATTACGATGACAAATCAGCCTGATGACGTCTGATCGGAGCAGCGTTTCCTGGTTACGGTAAAGCTAGGCTAACAGCTAGTTCGCGTCTCTCGGGTTGTTAGTGTTCCTCCTCCACTCAGCGGGGTTCCGCCTCAGTGTCTTCCCCGCGGCTCCAGTCAGTGACAGACGAACGCTCAGATCAGACTTTCACCGTTAATCCTCCAGGATGTCTTTCCTGGAGAAGCCGTCCCCCGGCAGGCTGCTGCTGGACGACACCGTACCCCTGACGGCGGTGATCGAAGCCAGCCAGAACCTGCAGTCCCACACGGTGAGTGTTTACTGGAAATGAGCGACACTTAACCGTCACCAATCTGTAGAGTTAACTGTAAAATCTGTGGCTCACTGCGGGCACACAGATGCCTCCATGGTGCTGCGTTTCTAAGACGTTTTTTAAGGGGGCGTTTGAGCCGATCGCTGCGTCACCAGTCCCATTATCGGACACAGATGTAGGAGCTTAATTTGCCCCCTTTCCTGTAAATTGTCACATTAACCACATAGTTTTTACAGACTATCAAAGTAGTCTGTAAAAACACAACTACCGTCCCCGTGAGTCAGTTGACAGGCTCGTTTTAACGTGATGAGACCGTAACTCCGCAGCAGGCAGCTGACCCACCGGGCTCTGAAGCGCTGTCACTGATTAAGCAATTTCCTGGAGGCTCTTCTGCTCTCAGCAAACTGCTGATATAAAAGGGTTTGAAGTGGACTGTTGACACTGACTGATGGAAGGCCCTGGAGCCCAAACTATAACCGTAAATCACCGAGAACCGTCGGTGATCTATCCCGTTAAGACCATTATAGCGAATGCCACTTACAAGTTTTGCGTTTTATTGATTCATTTTAATACATACAAACTAATACGTTATCTAAAACAACATATATGGCCGTTTTGAATGTATTATGGTCTATTGTAACATTCGGCATACATCCTCTCCACTGAATACCTGTAATAAAATACGTAGTTTTTATTATTCGCCCCCATTAATAGCTTTCTGCTAACATTGTTTTAAGACCGTGAACCGGTTACAAATGTTGAGATTTCATTGAAACAAGTGCTGCTTTCTGTATGGTATGTATGCCGAATCGAAGAGAGAGTGGGTCTGTATGTATGATATTAAAACTCTTGTTACAAATCATACGCGTCTTCTGAAATCCATGGAAACATTAAATAGTCGGATTTTCTAAAGGAGTTTGGCGTTGCATCTCCCCCAACATTAGAACTGAAGGGTGTTGGGGCACGCCTGAGTTCAGCGTTATTTTGTACTATAATGTGCACTTTGAACTCGTGTGTACAGTAAAAAAAAAACGGTGTTTAAACAACGTGACTGTCAGTCACCAGGTGATGTCAGAGGGAAAATTAAGCACCGTCTGTCCGATAATGGACGCACCTGTGGCGGGTTTGTTGTTGACAGTCCGGCTGGGATCAGCTGAGCTAGCCAGTTAGCTTAGCATGCTAATGTCAGGCATCCGACCATTGCTGGTGTTGTTGCTCTTGTAAAACAGAACCACAACCTCACAGGAGAGACTAATACTGATGGCTTTACGATTTAAATATACAGTATATATATATCTATTAACCCATTACATGTCTCTATATTGGTAGTATTTCTACAGAGTTACTGTTTTTGCTTACTTCTGTTAGTCCACACTGAAAATAAAAAACAAAACAGCAGCTTTTCTGTCATTCACAACAAAATTAAAATTAATAATAATTTCAGATGTGCTTGATGCAGAATCTGTCAGATGACTTTCCAGAATTTCTCAACATGTAAGCACCACAACATTAATGCAATACTGTGAGTTCAGGCCTCTACATACTATACCACTGTGCTTAGACAGGTCGTCTGTTTTGAGCCTCTAGTTCAGGACTTCAGTAGTCATTGACTAGAAGGAAAGAAAGTGAGGGTGATGTCGCCTCTCCATTTACAATGAAATGGATTAAACATGATGCAACGTTGGGACAGGTGGTGGCAAAATTATTACTTATATTGAACTGACATGTTCCAGAAGAAGAAAAAAAGCCTGACATTTGTAAAAACACAAACTGGATAATAACCATGTTCAACCGTATGTTGTGAGGTCTACTCCCCCAAAAAATAATTAATTTAATAGGGCTGCACTGATTTGTCTTTTATACTTCAGCTCAGGTTATCTGCTGATACCAGTGCACTTATTTTTCCCAAACTGTAAATCTGTATAGCTCACTGTGTGGAACTCATTGGGATCATTTATATGTTAAGTAATATGAGGTCAGGGATTACTGTGAGTCTGCAGCTTGTAGCAGAAACACTAAATTATAGGCTATGACATTGACCAAGAAAACTGTATTTAATGTGGATACTGGTGCAGATACAGATCCTGCGTATTGCTGCATGCCTATTGTTTGATATTTCTGTTTTTAACAGCTTCCACAAGCCCAGGACTGTGGCAGGTTAAGGGTCACCAGCTTGACAGGCTGGCAGTTTATATGTACAGCAGCTTTCAACAACAAGGCAATTCAAAGTGTTTTACGTAAGACTTAAAGGCATTAAGACGAGATATAAAAGAAACACAAGGCCATATAAAAAAAGACACATGGGGCTGAACAGCTGATTGCAGCTAAAGAGTTGGAAAGATGACATCAGAAGAGAGGATGGATATCATCGATAAGAGAGACACACTGCTGCACTGGAACAACTTCATGGATGCTGTAGTTTTTTTAATGCAAAATTGTTTAAAATCACTTTTTCAGAAAGACTGACGAATAAAGTCCTCTATAAGAGATTGCATTGAGTTACAGCAGCTAGCTAGACAGGAAGTGATGTCAGGACTTCAGCTGTTTACATCCTGAGTCCTGGCTGCTTGTGAAGCTGCTCAGCACACATGAATGACTGCAGGATTACAGCAGAAACCAGAGTCTGTCTGCAGGAATTAGACTGTAAGAGGACTGAGAGGATTAGATTAAAGAGAAAGTCCATGTTTACAACATAGTTCTTGTTTTCATAATTTTCTCCTTCGTTCCTGTCGGTTATTTTACTCAGCAGCTTCACTGCAGAGATCTGTGAACAGGACATGATCAGACAGATCCTCCTCTGAGCAGTGTCTAAACCATTTATTTGGAAACGAAACAGAAAGTGAACACACCTGAAATTTGAATACTTTCGATTTAGGTTCAACGTGGCCTTTGTTCTGGTGCCAACGTCCCGACAAACTTTAGTTTTTTAAATTTGTGGAGAGTACAAGAAAAGGTCCTGATAGTTTAAGAATAAAGTTACAGAATTTTGAGAAAAAGGTTATGTTTTTAGAACAAGAACATGTCGGGATTAGTTTGGGTCGATTGAATCACATGTCATCACATGTTACTATTTTTCTTTTCTTCTTACCAAATGACACTTTTCAACTAATATGATGACTTAATTCAAGTAAAATTAGAATATTGCAACTTTTTTTATCGTAAAACTCCACCATCCTTCATTTATTTATTTTTTTTGTAAAATTAGAACTTTATATCCATAATATTACACATGTTATCACTGGAAAATTATAACTTTATTTTTGTAACTCTATGACTTTATTTCTCATAAAATTAGGACTTCATCTCGAATATTGCGACTTAATCTTCTAAAATCACAACTTTGTCTAATGGTATGACTTTTTTTCATAAAACTACGACTTTTTAAAATAAAATCATAATCATTACTCTTTGCAATATTATCACTTTTTTCAGTGTCTTTTTTTCTCATAAAAATTTCTCGTAAATTCGTTTTTTTTTATTCTAAAATCTCTTATTTACTCTTACTATGTTATAGCATTTTCCCTCCCCCCTTTATTTTCATAAAATACTACTTAACAATATTTTGACTTTATTCTCAAAATGCTCACATCTGGCTGATAACACACACAGTAACAGCTGTTTAAACCTTAAGGGGTCATTCCCCCCAGTGTTGTCTCATTGTTTCAACCACTTATATTTCTTATTATTATACATTTTATTTATTTTAAAAAGCAGCTAATACAGTGTTGTAATGGCTCTGTTCTCTCTTGTCTCTCAGGAGTACATCATCCGAGTCCAGAGGGGCGTGTCTTCAGAGAACAGCTGGCAGGTAAATGCACCAATCACAACCTCAGGTGTCAGGTAGGCGACCTATTAGAATTCACCTGGGAGAGAACATGACAATTCTGCAAGGCCAATCAATCAGTTTGTTTGGCAGAAATACAGAACGATGCCAGATCATTAGACCAATAAGGATGTGTTAGGAGATGAATTGACCAATCACAGCCATTTCGTCAGTAACTGATAGGTGTGTGTGTGTGTGTGTTGCAGGTGATTCGGCGTTACAGTGACTTTGATGTTCTCAACAGCAGCCTGATGGTGAGTTTCACATCTTTCAGTCACATATCGACCGCTCTGAGTGTTGCATGTGAAGTGTGTTGTGTTTCAGCAGTGCTTTGACACGTTTCTGTGGACATTTTAGGATCCTTTGTGACTGACATGAATTCAAGTTGCTGTTCTACTGCTGAAGGATGAAAACTACAAACTTTTCACAGCCACCTTTCAATGTTTGAAAAGAAAAGAGAGTGGTTATTGGTGGTGCAGCACTATAGATGACACAAGTCACTCAGAGTGGTCAGAACATTGTGAATAGTGGAGCGTTCATACGTACTCGTCTCCTGAACGTAGCAGACACAACTTACTTCATGATCTGCTTTGGAAAATGGGCAGCAGTAAAGTACACGTGAAGTGTAGTCCACATTTACGCACACAAACTCCCTCTGCCACACTGACTCACTAGCTTTGTCTTAGCCAATCTCCTTCCTGTTTGGGAAACCTCAGTGGCAGTTCGTTACAACATGCTCAAGGCTTTGCTGCTGTGTCATCGATTTCCCAGAAGCTTTGGCTGGTGCTGTGAGACGGCAGTTTGAAGATCGTCCCTGTACCGCACTGCTTCACTCCCAGTTTCTCAACTAGTATCTGTTTAAAAAGCTGCTGTCCGCTCACTCTGCACCGCTCCTGCTGATGAGATTCAGCTCACTTTCTGATTAATTGTTAGTCGTGCTAACAACGAGATGCTAATGTCGACTGGTCGGTCCACCACTTTGGTTCAGACTGAAATGTCTCAATAACTATTGGATGGATTGCGATGACATTTTGTACACATGTTATGTCCATGGCAATGGCAATTTTATTTATATAGCACATTTCATTACATGTAAACTCAAAGTGCTTTACATTGAAAGGCAAAATATAGAAATATATTACATATAAACATGAGTACATAGATAGCATAAGCAACATAAATACAAGAATAATACAGTATATAAAACATCAACACAGAAACTCCTGCCCTATCAAACACACACACACAGAGTAATTAACCATTAGCCTGGGAGAATAGGAAAGTTTTAAGTTTGCTTTTGAATGTGGACGCAGTTGTGATGGACCTCGAGTCAACAGGTGGCTTGTTCCACAGAGCCACATTAATTATGGCCAGATGATTAATCCAACTGACTTTGGTTTTCCTCAAGTGACTCCATGATATGATTTGTGCTAATTAGCTATTGTTAACATGCTAATGTCCTAAATTAAGGTGGTGAACATGGTAACAATTGTATCTACCTAACATCAGCATGACATTAGCAGTTAGCTCAAAGCACCGTTCTGCCTGAGTGACTCTCCGTCTTGTTTAGCTGCACGGTGCATGTTTTTGATTGCATAACACCGTGCCACGATGTATAGTAACAGCCCCAGTACCACCACAACCAGTTGACAGAGTAAAGAAGTAACTGTCGTTAGAATCGGTTCACGTTAAGAACTTCCCAGTGACACAGTGTCATATTGATCTTTAGTAAATCTGTAATCAGTGGAACTACTTTGTACCAGACTGAAGTGGAGGGGTGTTTGTCAGATTGTCCTGGTTGTGACTTATCTTAAGGTCAGGTCACATCATTCCTGGATAACAGGAAGTTAGCAGTTTTTCTGCTGAGGTTTCGCCTGCTAATTTCCTTTTGGGGTCCCTCACTGACCCCGACCTCCCATCAGCCCTTGATCCTCAGTTAACATGCAGCAGAACTGTCGGAAACCTGCTGTTTGTCTGTCCGTCCGTTTGTCTGTCTGTCTGTTTTTTCCACTTCCATCTTTCTTTGTAAATACATCGTTAAAACCTACAGAAAAGGACGACGGTGGTTAAAGGAAAATGCATGTAATGGTGATGAGAAACTTTACATAAAAGTATGAACAGTGCACCC
>NTHP01000514.1:301387-337701 GCA_003416845.1 Oplegnathus fasciatus | reverse complement strand
CATTTCAGAAAAGACAAAAAGTTCAACAGCTGACTTCAAAGCTGCTTAAAAGTAACGAGTAACGACAACCTTCATAGAAATGTAGTGGAGTCAAAAGTACAATATTTGTCTTTGAAATGTAGTGGAGTAAAAGTCAGATACCTTTAGATCACATATTTAAGTCTCTCTTAAATTATACTATATTGATTTCAACATAAACATTAATAGAAGACAGACAGGCACATAGCAAAACAGAGATACATTTAATTCAAATTAATTGTGGACTGTAAATAATCAAACTCCTCCTCCTCCTCTCCAGACTCCATATCTCTGTCCACTATTGTTCTCCAGCACCAGTGAGTCTTCAGCTCTGCTCATCAGGCCGTTCAATGAGAGAGGCTCTCTGAGAGACCACATCTGTAAGGTACACTGTCTTTGTTTGTGTGTGGAGTGAAGGCAACAATATGCTTCATCCAAAGTGCTTGTTGGATGGCCGAACAGCGTGTGACCCTCCACCCCCTCATCCCCCCACTCAAACACCTTTCTGATGTTGGAAATCAGGCGGAGTCGTGCAAATAAAAAAGACAACCACAAGAATTATTAATCAAAGCAGGAATAAAATCTGGGATTACAGTCAGTATGTAGGGAAGTTCAGTAATGACAAAACATCCACACAAAACAGATTCAACCTTTAATCTAATTTGTAATTCCAATTTTCTCTCTTCCCTGTAGTAGTTTCTCTCCACTCAGACAGTTTTGGTTGTGAAATATCTGAGAAATTTGAGATTGTGCAGGTTTTGAGAGATCTGTGTCTTAGATGTCTGCCTCCAACCCAATACAGTGGAGGTGAATGGAATTTAATTTGTGCTGTTCAAAGCATTGACATATTGCATCTTTCCAGAAACAGTGTGGGTGTAACTCTGGATAAACCACAAAACACAGTGGAGACAGTTTTCCCTGGAACTACTTCTTCTGTAGAAAGTAGTTCCAGTGAAAACTGTTGACTCCCTCTCCTCCCTCTCTCCAGGTGAAGCCCAGAGAGAGTTACCTGAAAAAGTACTGTAACCCGAAGAAGAGTCAGGGCCTCGAACTGCAGCACATCAAACTGTACGGCTGTCAAATCCTGGAGGTATGTAAACACACACACGCAGAAAATAACACATACCACAAAGTATTATTTGTCACTAGAGCAGTTTGTGTGTGTGTTCAGGGCCTGAAGCACCTCCATGATGGCGGTGTATTTTTCGGTCACCTGCACGCGTCCAACGTAATTGTGGATGACGGCGTGTGTCGACTGATGGACGTAGAGAACGGCATGCTGGGAGTCCCCTCAGCGCTGCGACCCGCCTTCACCCAGCTCAGGAAGATCAACGTACGTAAACACGGAGTTCGATCGCATAATATGATTCTTGTTTTAGAAAACTTCACATAAAATCCTTTCCATCAAAGTAACGCACATAAAAAAGACTTACAAGTGTGTTATCTGTCTTAATTATGTTTCCCTTGTTTTTTTTATTTAATGTTAATTTATTTGATGTTATATTTGTAGCTGTTATCTTAAATAAATAGATTACCAAATGTATTGAATTAACACATAGTATATGCTTTTATTGGCCGGAGTAATGAGCACAATAATAAAAAGATGTCTTAAAATCTGAGAGGAAAAAAGTAGAAAGTAGCAAAAAATATGTCTGGATAAATTAGCCTGTGTTGCTGTGGACAACATCTTAAAATTCCTACTGGCATACTTTCTTATTTATGATACATATACATATACATGAGCGTGTGTGTTTGTGTGTATCTGCAGACCGCAGAGAGCATTGATGTCTTCTGCTTTGGACATTTACTGTACGAGATGACATACGGCCGACCACCAGACAGCATCCCCGTCGATCAATACCCCTCTGTCCCCTACACCACTGTGGGTCAGTATATTTATACACACACACACACACACACACACACACACACACACATTAATATGTACACACAGATGCTGTCATGTGTCTTTTTTTTGTACCTCCAGATGTTCTGGCACCTGGACCTGAAACATCAAGTTTACTGAAATGTCCCAAAGTGTTTGTATTATTCCCAGTGTGTTCAGTTGATTTATTGTGTGTGTGTGTGTGTGTGATTGTGTGTGTGTGTGTGTGTGTATGTGTGTGTGTGCTCAGTGTCAGTGCTGCAGTCCATTCTGTCCACAGAAGCCTGTAAGAGCGGGATGCCAACAGTGTCGGAGCTCATGCAGACACCGTGAGTTCACCTGTTCTCAGTCTATTTTCTGTTGTTTTAAATGAGCAGTGATACACATACAGTCTGTACCCAGTCTCAGATAGTGACACATTATTCATTATGTTGTCTGTGCACTCCAGCAGCTGGAATTAAGACCACATCTGCACTAAGTACCTATACTAAATCTGAAACTGCACCCTTTTCTCTTCATTGTGGCCTTTCATCCACACAAAAGCTCTATCGTGTGTCTGTCCAGATTTGCACAGCTCACATGAGTCCACATGGTGTAAATTTCATTATCGTGTTGCAATGAATACTACAGACTGGGACCAGTATCTATTGATAGTATGTTTAACTGACTGTACATATAATTTACTAACTCAAAACAGTGGTTTAGTGTTAAGTTAAAGCTGAAAGTTAACAAAAATGTCAGTATCATGCAAGAAGAGACAGTTGCCAGGTTTATGTATATGAGAAAAGATTCCCTTTAATACAAAACAATGTCTGGAGTTTGAAATAAGACATATGCAGGAACCAGAACGCCATCTTTTTTGTTGCTGATGAGTTGAAGTTTGTGTTTTGCAGGCTGTTCAGTGACGTCCAGCTCCAACACTCAGAAAAACTCCACATCAAGGTGAGAGGCTCAGTTTGATAGTACTTCTGAGAGTTTGTCCGTGCATGCACAGGATTTGCTTCAGAATAATTACTCTGATAAAGAAAACAAAAAAACAAAAAACAAAGATGAAGCAAATATATGAATTCCCCCCCCCAGGTTCCCAGCAGGCTAAAAGAGGCGCTGAAGACGGCAAAAGAGAGTCTGGAGAAGAGGCTGCAGGAGGAGCAGAGAGTGGTGTGTCATTATTCTCATTTTACATCTTTCTTTGTTTCATACCGCTGAGCAGCTCCACTGGAGACATTCGGGAGGTCGTGTCCCTTCCTTAAGGGTACATCAACAATCCCCGAATCTCTATATTTTAAATCAGTGACCTTCTAGATAAGGTGGACATAATATTTGCTGCTGAGAGGATTTTTAGCTGCCTCTTGCGAAAAAAGTCTGTGGAACAACATTGCAACATAGTTTTCCCACAACCTTTTCATGTTGCAAACACAAAAACTCAGCTCTGGCATCAATGTTGAAAAGTTTAAGCTGGTCTTCCTGTAATGCCCACTGGATGCTGACTCCAGGAACAGACTGCAGTGAAACCCCACATTTCCTCTCTAGAAATACAAAGTGACTGCAGTTTGACCCTCAGGAGCTACTTTCATATCTTTTAATGTCTTGGTGGTAAAAATGACTGTTTCATTAATGAGATTCTGTATTTGGGAACATGCTTGATTGAACAAAGTGTCTCAGCCTGTCAAGCCAATCGCAGTCATCATATGGTGGTTGCCTCTTAAGGTGCAGTCAGACCAGATTTCACCTGCCGAAAAGTTACTCGTGTGCTGAGGTCAAACGCAGACAGGTCAGGAAATGGCGTGAGTGGGGTTGTAAACAGCAGGCTAACAGCGGCAGTCCACAAAATTGTAGATTATATACAACTTGTTATCAAACATTTTACTGTCATTGACCTCTGTCACTGTCCTCATTCTCTGCTGCTCGGATTATTTCATCATGCAGTTATAAAACAAGAATATAAACAAACAATATTCCCTGAATAAGAAGTCAGTCCCACCTCCTCTTTCAAACTTTCAACTACAACATTCCCGTTCCTCATAGAAATGAATGGGAAGCGAAATTCTCTCTGATCGCACTGTTGCGCTTTCCTCTTCTACCCCTCGCCCAAATTAGGATTAGGATTTAATAAGCAGACAAACCCAAACTCCAGGCTCCAGATTCTGAGGCCCCCCCCAAAAAAAACCTGAGTTAAATGAGTGTGTGGTTTTGCGGTAATTTGTTTGGGGGTATTCAACTGGTACGATATTAGCTGAAACGGAGATGACAAAGTTCTTCAGGTAAAAGACGCACATTCTGTATTTCTTACGCAGGTGTGTCAGAGAGGAGCTCAGCATCCTGTAGAAAAGAAGATTCCGGCACACTGCTCTTGCACTTTTATTGAATGTGTTCTCATATTCAGATGAACTTTAATGGAGACAAAATGTTAGTTTTATGGTATTTAGTTTTTTGAAAACGTTGCATAACGCAGCTTGTAAATATGAAGTTTGCTGTTTGTATAGAGGATAATGTTGTTTATTAATGTTTGATTGCAGCTCCACCAGCACAGGAGGCTGACCAGAGCTCAGTCTCACCACGGCTCAGAGGAGGAGAAGAAGAGGAGGAAGATTCTGGCGAGAAAGGTAAGCGACAGACTCTCCCACACACAACAATACAAAAAAACCTCATGATATCTGAATATCAACATGAACAAACGTCTCGGTTCGTTGCTCCTCAATTTTGCAAGAAGACAGATTATTTTGAAATCATTCAACTACAGCCGAAAGTAAACTTTAACAGAACCTCTGCGACGAAGACTCATGGGATATGTTGTCGCTGTTTTTTGTCTTTGTTAGAATGACATTCAAATTTGACCACTCTGTTCAGTAGTTACCTGTTTATCTTAGAATGAGGACAGAAACTCACAAACATGTCTGTTTGAGGTTAGTGGAACAGAGTCTACTTCAGATCTACAAGTATACAAGAAGCAGTACATTTTGTTTAAGCTAAATAATGCGTGTTAGCTGTAGTGAAGTCTGAAACAGTGTTGTGTTTTTGTCTTTGCAGAAGTCCAGACAGTCGGCTTATGAAAATGAGGAAGACGTCTCTGTCAGAAACAACAATAACTCTGGTAGGTCACTGCTGTTACTGCCCTCAACAAACACTGAACCTCGTCAGTCAGTTAGTTAGCCAGCTAGCAAGTCTTTTGACCTTGCAAACGCTAGCTTGGTAGGTATTGTTTTGGTCAGCTGAGTTGTTGTTTTATTTATTTATTTAGTTTGTCTGACAGCACACAGCAAAACAGGTCTAACCATAGACTGTATATAAAGATGGACGACGTGGCTCCACTTCCTCCCACTGTACAAAAATGAAGCCAAAATATCCCAGATACGGACGCTGCTATCTTGTGCTGGCGACGTCATTTGGAGCCAGAGTCTGCGCAGTAGTGATCTGGGAAGGAGCCGCGGTATCGAGGTCCCGCCCATAGACCCGCCCGACTCGATCAGTAATCAATAATTAGTAACTGCTAGCTAACAATCCCCTGCTAAAGTTAAAGTTACATCTCCTCTTGACGTTCCTATCGACGTACAATTCCCGAAAATACGTTCACAGATGCCTCCGCCACTACTTCACTGTGATTGACAGCTGTCAGTCATGACGTTTCACCCCGTTTTTATAGCATCAAATAACTAATTAAAACCAAACTATCAGAAAAACGAACACTTGAACAAACATCAGCGTGATAAGAACTACCTAAAATGACCATGAAACCATCTTTGGGAAAAATTTATTTGACGTGTACTTTGATTTTTTAGTTTGGCCCATGTCCCATCTGCTAACATGGAGGGGGCAGGATTTATGACCTATACTGGAGCCAGCCACCAGGGGGCGATCAAGATGTTTTGGCTTCACTTTTGGGGAGCTGTCATGTTGTCCATCTTTATATACAGTCTATGGGACTAACAATCACCCTGAGAAGTTAGCTAATTACCTAATTAACCAGGTAGGTAGTGTGTTAATCACTGAGTTGGTCAGTTAGATGGTTAGTCAGCCAAGTAGAAGCTAGGCGCAGTCTTAGTTAGCTTGTTAATAGGTTATTTAGGTGGGTAGCCAGTGTTTACCATCTGCACAATGTGTTCAAAGCTATCCACTGTCTGTCTGTCTATCCATCTATCACATTAAAGCTTTGTCAGTGGATTAAAGGTACCCTGTGGAGTTTTTCTGCAAACAAACAAAGTCTCTGTTTATATTCAGTGTATGCACATTATGTGAATTAATTTCCTTCCTCGTAAAACATTTGCAAAGCTGATTTTTGGATTTTTGCTAGTCTTCTTCTTCTTCTGACTTTGTTGGTGCATTGCTACATTTCTTGGCACGTTACCGCCACCAACTGTACATCAGTGGAACAGCATGAAACCATCAGCAGGACTGTTTATGTTTTGATGTGCCAGCACAGTCTGACATGTCAGCTTGTATGTGTTGCCTGTATCTGTACATTTTTCATGTGAAACACTTGCAGGCTGTGAAAACTAATCTCCCTCCTGTGACAATAAAGACTATCTAACTATCACACCAGGAGATGTTAATAAAACAGGGACCCATTCTTAACAACTTTGCTCCATAGATCAACTAGTTGTCAAAAACTCTACATGGTGCCTTTAAATAATCAGTCAATGTGTTTTATTTTTTACTCTGGGTCAACTTTTTTTTTTTATATATTAAGATAAGTAACTTCTGTTGATTAATTTGTCTGTTTTTCTGTCTGTCTTCAGGTTCTGGAGCCAGTTCCCCTCCCACATGCCCCTCATCCCCCACCCCTCCATCCACCACAGGTATACCTGTCTGTCTATCTATCTGTCTGTCTGTTCAACTGTCTGTCTGTCCTCCCATCTGTCTGTCTTTTTGTCTGTCTGTCTGTCTGTCCTCCCATCCATCTGTCTGTTCAACTGTCTGTCTGTCTGTCTTCCCCTCTGTCTGTTTTCTCATCTGACTGTCTGTCCTCCCACCCACCTGTCTGTCTCTCTGTTTGGGAAAGTGTAGCTCCCCCTTGTGGTGAGCAGCTGCTGAGGCTGCGGTGTGTCTCAGCACGCCGCCCAGATCAATAACAGCATCTTTATCATTAATCCTGAATTTCTGTCCTCAAGTTTCATCTGAAGTTTGCATGTGTGATTATGAAGACTAATTGTTTGACTTGACCTGTCTGTCTCTGTCTGTCTGTCTGTCTCTTCACTTCTTCTCTCATGTAATCACCTGGTTTTCAGACAGGTATCTGTCTCTGCTATAGTAGTGTGTCTTAATCACTTTGTTGTGTCTCTAGATAGCTGGACGCAGGGTGGGAAACACAGATTTTTGATTTTATATTTTAAAGTAAAAGTTTGGCGTTATTCCTAATTTTTCTTATTGACATCAAATCCCATGAAAAGACCCAAACCATCAATGTGTTAGTCCGTCTCTCAATACTTTGACTTCCCTACTCTGTCTGTGGCTCTCAGCCTTGAGCCCTTTGTTTTTGTAGCTTTTTGACTACTTTTAAAAATAAAATCTTTGCACTCGTTAAAGTTTGGGGCACCACCTTCATTTGAAGGAAAATAAATAAACCAAATTGATCAGTCTTATAACCTGGGTTGTAAATTCTCAATACATTGATCCTTAGTCTTTGCTTTGAAGAAATATTCACAGACAAAAACTTGGCGATAAATGAAACATTTATTTATAGTTAAATGTTTATCAACAAATGAATAATGAGGTAGTAATAATGAACATATAATGGAAGATTAGAATCAAACAGATGAAGGAAATGGATCTTTTTAAATGGCAAAATGGAACTGATTATTTGGCTTGGCGATAGTGAAAAGGAGAATGTGATTTCAGATCTACCAGAGAACAAATGAACGAATACAACTTCTCTAAGCCTTAAATTTAAGGATTCAGAGCACGATCCGACATCAACTCTTATCACAGCAGCAGATTAAATGTTTTGCCTACTTTTGCAGCGTCGCCTCAGATGAAAGTATTCCAGGTGGACCCAGACTGTCGTTTCAGCAAAATTGCTGTATGCCTCTTAATTAACATCCTTTCCTTCGTCCTTAGGAGAAAACTTGGTTTCTTCTACTTTTATGAAATTATTCAATTTGATATTTTACGTGCAACAGTCACATACATCCTCATCACTGGTCAACAAACAGTGATTCTAACAAATTCTATCAAATTGTGTGTAATAGTGTGTACGTAAAAACTGAAAAACACATGGTTTAAACAGCAATCATATTTCAGAACATCATTCAATCAGTTACATAATATTCCTGTTCATACTACTTAGTGATCAAAGACTTAATTTTCAATACTGTTAAAACAAAACAGAAGGTTAAACAACACTTAGTTTGATCACACAATATAATAAGCTACAATCTTACACGAATCATACAGAGACCCCATTATCTGTGGTCTCACTAGATGGCAGTGTGGCTACATGGTAAACGAGGTATTAAATCTAGGAATGAATAATTAATTCGTGTTACATCATATAGATATCGTAGTTGGACTATTCTTCAGGAAAACGTGCTGAGTAATATTGACTGGATTACTAACTGATTGGACAACTAATTTACATTCATTCAGACTTGGGCTAAAAGAAAGAACATAACAGTGTTAAGTCAGGTCAGGAATGCACTTTCAAATTTATGGCAGGGTCTGGCAGGCATCTTATCTCGGGCCACATCATTCATTGTCTTGATGTGACGTGTATTCAGTCTGAAAAACAAAGAACTCAAGTCTCTGTCCCAGGGAAAGATGATCCTTTTAGATTGTCTGGTGTATTCAAACCTTTTCTGTGGTTTGTAGCCAGATGAATCAAAGAAAGAGGCATTGAGGGGTTCCAGTCTTGCTGTTAATGTCGTTGTCATGACAAAACCTATATCTCTCAGGAGTGGAGAGCCCCGGTACCTTGTCTGGTAAGTGTCAGATTGACACTTTTACTATTGAGAAGTAAAAAGTCAGTGTACAGATCCGGAGGAGTTTTAGCAAAAAGGTTTTTTCATACTCACCCAGTGGAATTCCACAAAGTGAAGAAACAGTCCTCCCACATATCTCCACTGTGGGAGTTGAAAGACTTGAATGTCTGTGAGACACTCCATGTCCGCTGGTTGTCCAGTGGAATTCAAAAACAAAACAAGGTTATTCTCATTACAATAATATGTAGTTTCTTTTTTTTTTAAATGCACAATGATTTCCTAAAACAGCACTGTAGTTTTTAGCAAACCATACGGAAGAAATAGTGCATTTTTTGAGGACTATTTTCAGCAGTGGATTAATACACATTTGGTGCTCTAGTGAGTATCTCCAGCAGCAGGCGTATGTGCTGCTCACTGATGTGTTTTTAATAGTTTTTGTACCACAGTGGAGCTCAATGGCACAGAGGAATATACACAGATAGTACTTGTTAGTAGATCAAGTCTTTGTTGGTTTTGGTCTTTTTCATGGGATTCACTGACAATAAGGAAAATACAGAATATCACCAGACTCAACCTTTAAGTTCACAACATGCTGACACGAATGTGGCATCTGTTTCCTACCCTGGTTTGTGTGTCTCCTCTCCTCTCCTTATTTCCTCTCCTCTCTCCTCCTCTCCTCTTTGTCCTGGTGATACTGTGTAAATGCTGATTGGTCCAATGAACAGATAACTGTCATCTCCCTCTCTCTCTTCTTCCCGTGCTGTCTCCACCATAGAGCATGCTCCATTCTGATCGTGTCGTTGGGTAAAGTAAAAGATTTATAATGTCGATGATGATGGTGATGATGAAGGTCTCTGGTGGTTTTTAAAGCTGTCGTACACCCTGGCTTCCCAGCAAGCTCCTGGTCACAGAGACCTGCCTCATGTTTTTGATCTCAAGTGAAGAAAAAATAGACTTGAAAGGAAATTGAATAAAAAAATGGATGGAGCAGAAGCACGAGTCTGTATGGATCCAGTGCAGACAGCAGCACAGGTTAAAATGAGAGGTGAACTAATATGCTGAAAGCTGGAACCCAGTGTTCTTAATGTCGGGAGAAGTGTAGTTTTGATGTCAGTATTATGGACACAAAACATTCACAATGTAGCCTGAACATACTGGATTTTTGTGGCTGGTACTGATATTGATATTTTGTTTATTTGAAATAATTTATTAAAAATTCAATAACAGTATAATGTAAATCATGATGCAGATCCCTTGGATGTGTTTTTTTTTTTTTTAAAATGTGTATCATGCCTGTGTTACAAGATTCGTACTGAGCAGGACATTTTACAGTGTAAAAAATAAACTCGTCAGTGCTCTCTGGTGGACAAACTACGTAACGGTGACACTGTTCTACTTCCTCATTCAACCGTCTCAATCTTAAAGTCATAATCTCGAAGATTTTCATTTCGTTGTCTTTCGAGGCACCTATGGCAATAATCTGTAATTGCAGGTGTGTTTTTGGACCTCACTTAAGTTTCAGTTTCAAGTTTCCTCGTCTGTAGTCATCGATCTTTACTTTGTTTGTTTGGCCATAATAACCGTTTACTCACAACACTAGCAGAGACCGGAAAAAACAGCACACCGCTTCACACACAGGTGAGTCTGTTGCGTTAAAAGCCTTGTTAAAAGCCTAACTGAGCACCGCTTGTGATTTTTCCGGGAAAGTCGCTCCCGACACCCGGGTCGTAATACTGCAAATGCTGTAGGCTTTCATCAGTGGGTCATAGGCTCAATCACCATTGTTTTCGGTGATAGATAGTGACTTAACAGACCTTTATTTAAATGAAAATCTTCGAGATTATTTCTTTAAAGTGTCAGTTTACAGGATGATGTCCAACATTGCTTCTTAGACTTGAGGATGGTTGATCAGATGAATTTCTGTTTTTAAAGTAAGTGAGTAGACTGGAAGTATAAATCTGTCAGTGGTAAGAGGCCTGATGAGATCTGAAGAAGCTTTTCTGTATCAACGAGTAGCTGCCTGCCGGGAACACGGTGTACGCACAGCTTTATAAAAACCTCACAATCTGCAATGATGTCCAAACCTCACAGACAGTCCAACTCCTCCCTGATTCAGACCCTCTGCTCTCATTGGAGATTGTGATCAGTCAGTTCTGTCTGTCTGCTCGGTCAGCCGGTTACAGCATGTCTGTCTGTTTCTGTCTCTGTTTTGTTTGTTTTGTCTGCTTGTGTCTGTGTTTGGGACGGGGTGTCACAGTGAAGACGTGTCAGATCTTTGAACGGTCGTTTGTGGGCAGAAACATGTTGAACTGATTATTCCTCTTATCCTGTGTTATTAGCTGTGGAATATCAATTTCTTTTGTACCCAAAGGTTTTCCTCCCAGTCTTATAGAGCTGTTCTACAGCTCAATAACCCTTTTCATTTGTTTTGTTTAATATTCAGATAATACTTTGTCCCCAAAGATCTGAAATGAACCAGATGAAACTTTGTTGCTCTCATTTTGGTTTCTTTAGTGGCTGGTTTTCATTTTTAAGCACATCAACTATAAGTTGTGTATAATTAATAATAATAATGATTTTGGAGATCTGGCTCCATATTTATCAAGCCTCTTAGGGTAGGAAATAAGTCCTAGCTGGCCAAAAATTCTCAGAGTGACACATTTTTTGTCCTACTTTTAGGACTAGGAGTAAAAGCATTTCATCAAGTTTCTTAACCAAGGAAAAGACTCTATTTCCACTGATATTTAGGAGAGCTCCAGAGGTGTCCTAACGCAGGAGTCGCCAGCAGATGACGTTCAGGCAGATCATTCTGTGGGTGGAGAGATTTTCACTGACACAATGACCTTATTAAAAGATGATGTTTCGATAAAAACGGAATCATTTCTGTGACTGACATTGTGCGAGGTGTAAAAAGAGTACATGCAGAAACATCCACAGAAAGCAAGATCCTCACAACCTCGCTCTGACAACAGAGAAGATGCATCTTTGAAACAATGATGATTTCATTCTGTCACAAGCAACAATTCAGCAGTAATAAATCCAACACTGATCGCTCTCACATGACATACGTCATCACTGTGTGTGAAATATTGCAGAATATATGCGGCATTATTATACACATTGTGAAACAATGTTTGAAAAGGACTGACAAGAATTTGTCGCACAGCTGAGTCAAATTTCCTCCACTTTTAAATTGTACATACTGTACATTTATTGTTTTAGGCACGTGACTAAATGTGTATCCTTACAGCCTACAATACAAATGGCTTGTTGGTAAAGCTCTGCATTTATTTTGGCACTAGAATTTTGCATATATAACCTTGGTGACTAGTTACCTGGGTTATTTTCCTGTATACAAAAAGCCTACACATAAAGAATGCATTTTGAATTTTATCACTGTCTAATACAACAAACTGCAGGTGTCAAAACTGCAATACGTCATCATTATTTCTACTTTGTGTCTGGGGGTGTAGTTTCACACTCTCTCATAGGAGTCGTCCTTTTCCTGCAGAAAGTCGGAGTAAGAAGCTTCATCAATAACTGTCCTACTCTGAAGTAGGAGTGTTTTAGTTCTAGTTTCAGCACTGCTTCTAGAAGGGATTCTGAGGCGCTTGATAAATATGGAACCAGACCATTTGTTTTTAGATTGATTTCAGTTATTTCTATTAAAAGATTAGCTTTCAGAAACCTTAAAACTTGCTGCAGATAACTGATCACTGTCAATATTTAGTCATCCTTTTTTATTGTAGGGGTAAAGAGTAGGGGCCATTTTAAAAACTTGACAGTGGTGTGTACTTGGATCACTGCCTGTATTAGTCTGTAGATATCGTGCCAGCGTGTGATCACAGATGTGAGCACAGATTTCACATTTAATTGTGAAATGTGGACACAGCTGGGCTCCGATCTGACACATCTGATCACAGAGGTCTCACTGAAAGTGTAACTGTGACTGAATATTCACATATGAAAACACTAAAGGTCACCGCGGCTGCTGAACGTAATGAAAGTCAGTTTGTTCCACAGCCATCCTGGAGATAATCTGTCACCACTGCACGCTTTAGTGGTTCTGCAGTTGTTACATTATTAAAAAATGTTTTGCTGTTGTTAAATTTTTTTGTGTTTTTTTTCCACTGAAAATATCATCTTCAAACATGCTAATTGTCTCCTGCAGTGACAGGTTTCTCCAGGTTTGGTCAGACATCTGTCAGACTGACAGATGTCCTTTCATTACGTTGCAGATAATTCACTGTGTAGTCAGACAGAAGCTGGAGTCTGTGGACTCCGGTCGCAGCTTTTGGCCTCTGCTTTATCTACATGTTAGAGCTCCCCAATGGTTTGCTTCTCTGCCTGTAATCACTGGGTTTCATTCAGTTTGGGATGCACAATGGCACAACTGAAAGAGATGTGCCTGGTTCAGGTTCAATTCACCATCCGTTCACTGTGTTGATCAAAGTGATTCTGACAAAGCAAGTACAAGTGGACTGGACTTTGTCTGAACAACACAAGGGTAGTAGCTCGATTAGTATGTAAAGCCACAACACCTTTAAGAGGGAAACAACTACAAGTCCCAGAGGGCATTACTGTAAGAATCATCCAATCAGAGAGCTTCAGATTCTGTTGCTGTGCAGCTGATGGTGAGGAGAAGTTAGAGGTTGAACCTCGTGGAACTCGTTGGATATTGGATCAGTTTGATCTGAATTTTCTAGAACTCTGATTTCATTCCTTCTCCATAGCAACAGCTACTGAGGCTCATGGGTACTGTAGTTTTTAGAGCTATTACACATACCAAGAAACAGATTAAACCCAACGCTTTAACATAATCAAATGTAAATGTATTTACTTTAGGAACCACTGAGCCTTTCGATCCCATATTTAATAAGACAGGGTATCAAACCTCAGTTCTTTTTTGGTGCTGACTAAAATGTGTATGTAGTATCAAAAACTGTGAAGTACCCAAACTGATGGTGGATTGGACACTGATCTGCAGGTGCTGGTTTTGCTGGTTTCACAAAGATGAACTTCCTGTTACTCTGGAAAATCCACAGAACACACAAGTAACATTTTAATAAAACTAGTAATAAAATTAGTATTTATTTAGTATATACTTTGTATTAAGTCAGCCTTTATAAAGGGTTCATGGGTTGTAACTAATAGCTTTATTAATGGTTAATAAATAATTTACTAATGCTTTATAAATCAATCATAAGTCATTAATTACAACAAAGGTTTTCAAACTGGAGAACCGTGAGGCAAAGATACTGCACAAGGTGAATTCGAGTCAAAAATTGTACTCCTCAGATTCACTCATTATGTGAGTGTGACTTGCGCATTATCTCAGATGTCTATCGTGTGCAAACGTCCATAAATCTGCTTAGAAATCATCGAAAAAAGACGCTCCTTATGACATCAAAGGAATCCAGTGATATTTGTCTGTACATCCATGAGTACATTGCAAAAAGAAACTGCCAATAGCATACTTTTCATGGTGTCAGTTTGCCAAAATGTAAACAAACATAGGCTTATAAAACATTTGGGTTGTCAAAAAAAACCTTAGGTTATCCTCCTCCAGCATCACACTTGTCTTTTCAGCTCTTTAGTTCACCAGGAAGAAACCTCCAATGAATCACTGCCTCACTTCCCTTCTTGAAAAAAGCTACAAAGCATTTGGACTAAAATCCATTAATTAACAACTTATCAACATTAATAACTGCAGATGACTTGATAACTTTTGCTGTTGGCTTATTAGAAAAAGAAAAACTTAACTAATGACTTAATTAATTACTTGACTATAAATGAATGAGGTATTTTTGACAACCCAAAAATGGTTCTTATTAATGGCTTATAACTGATCTATAAAGCATTAGTAAATGATCTATTAACCACTGATTAATTAAGCCATTAGTTAAAAGCCATTATAAAGGGTGCCTTAAGTACAGAGCTAGTTTTCACCAATGTAATAGTCTCTGTTAAAACTACTGACAGTGATCATTTTTGTAATATGTGTGAACTGACCCTGATCAGCTGAAGTATTGTGATATAGCCGACGAGTTGCTGTGATGTTAAGTGCCTCTTTTGGTTGAGTGTCTTGATGCGGACACTTTTTCTCGCCCTCTGTAAGTATTTGAATTGATTTGACAGTAGCATGAGAGTTTAATGTGACCACTCTTTAACTCTCATTAGAGCAAAACTACGTCTAGCGTCAGTCAGTAGACCAGTTTAACTCATCTTTGTGAAACCAGCTCCTGGGGAACTGACTGTTACCAGAAACCTGTAGTGTTGTTCTCTCACACTTCTTCCTTTCATTCTTCTCTCTTTTATCCAGGAGCCCAGGCTGCTCCTCCCCCTCCTCCTCCTCCTCCTCCCCCTCCTGCGCTGGACTCCTCCTCCTGTCCTCCTCCTCCTCCTCTATCCTCCTCTGACGGAGCTGGAGGAGGCCGCACCGCCTTGCTGAGCTCTATCCAGACGTTCAGTAAGGGCAAACTGAAGAAGGCCAAGACCACCGACCGCAGCAAACCCATCATCTGACCCCGCCCACCGCCACAACCTGTCCTCGACCAGGAAACCGTCACTACGGCAACATGGCCGACCTGCTGGTTCTGCACTGTGGTCTGGACTGGTTCACGTCGTCACTCCCTGAGATGTGAAAACGAATCGCTAACAAAAAAAATCCAAGTATCATTTTATGTTTTATTGCTATTTGTGCTTTTAAATTTTTAAAATCTGTTGCTGTGGTTAGAGAGAGGAGAGGAGAGGACGAGTGGGGGAAATGGCTGCCTCAGTCTGCCCTTTGAAGAACTCTGGACAATCCTAGGTACCTGAAGGTTTGTCTTCTCTGACTGCTTTGTCAGAAGGAGACAGCCACCAGGCTCCAGATAAAAAAGTTGATAAACTCAAACTGAGTCTGGTGAGCTTCTCTGGTTGACCTGCTGCTTCTGCAGGCAGCCAGCCGGCTTCTTTTCTGATCTTCAGGCTTGTAAAAGTGGCGGCTGAACGTTTGGAATTCGAATATTTGGAGCCACTGTGTACGCTTCATCCCGCTGGATGTTGAAGTTGAATTTCCTGGATCCAAAGCTCTATCATCAGTGCTCTGACCCTGTCATGGCGCTGAACCGGTCCTGATCCCGGAGCAGGAGGGACACTGGCCCAAACTCCAGCTTTCCTTCTGAACTTTAACGTGTAGCTTCCAGGCTCTACTGAGACTGTTTCACTGCAGGACGTCAGTGACGAAGAACGATAAACAGTAGAACTACACTGCAAGAAAACACCATCATCAAGTCATTTCTGTCTATAATTAACTCCCCAAAGCATATTTTTCTCAAACAATTTCATAATATTTTAATAGAAATCAACTTCTCATTTTTAAAATCTAGAAATGCGTCTGCATCTTGAAACAAGAAAAATAAGGCAGGTTACTGTATTAGAAGCAAGATAAAAGGAACTTGATCTTACAAAATATTTACATATATGTTGATTTGAAAATTCTTGCAGAACTTGCAGATATATTTTCACTTGTTTTAAGAAAATAAGACTTAAATTACAGGCAAAAATGACTTGATAAGAAGGATGTTTGTTGCAATGTATCTGTCTGGTACTGAAACACAAACCTTATCCACAGTCAAGGTGGGATCACACCTGCTGTTGGTTTGGTCTGCTTCAGATTCATTTGATTGATTCTGTGTAATTAGTTCATCAGTTAGAGATTCTGGCAGCAAGAGGACATTAGTTAAAATCATGACATGGATCCTCTGCTGTGTTCATCCCAGCTAAGAACACATTAAGAAATATCTGAGTTCTTCAGTCCAGACTCCACTGTGTTTTGTTCAGCTCTATAAGCATGAGGCGTCCTGATCAGTGGTCAGTTGTAGATTAATTCTGAACAACTTAACGGCTGTTTCAGACCAAACATGCAAGAGCGAATAGAGGTGTGGTAGAGAGCAAAATGAAGAGCCGCACATAATCCTACAAAGCAGCTAATCACAATGCTATAAAACTACAGTAAGTGTGTTTCCATCCAGCAGTTTTTTGCACATAAAAAAGCTGAGTGGAAACGGCGAATATGTAAAAAANAAAAAAAAAAAATCAGAGATATGTTTTTACGCTTGGGTGAGGTGGAAAAGTTGCTGTATAGATAAAAACAAAATACGACAAAGTGCAATGGAAACAGACTTGGTGAATAAATCGCTGAAGCTTCCACTAAGGGGACTAAAAACATCAGATCTGTTTGGAGTGATGAGGAGACTGTAACCTTCCTCAAATTAATACATGAAACAAACAGAAATGTCATATTTCCATCATGTCTTCTATGTTGTTTTACATCGTTTACATCATCTTGTTGTGCCCTCTTCTTCTGCAATGGTTTAATGGCAATCGACTGCAGAATTAGCGCCACCAGCCGTTTATCTTGACGGACCAACTCCTAATATTCACATAACAGTAGTGGATGGAAATGCACATTAATTTGCATTTTCTTTTGCCAATTTTCTGGAAATTTGGTTAAAATTTGCACCGTATTGATGGGATGTAGACAATCACGATATAATTTTTTTTACCAGTTATCCTCATCCTGTTTTACTCAAGTCCTGATAGGACTGGAGAGTTAGATTACTAAAGTGCTGGAATTCAGAGATGCACAAAATTAACTTTTCCACAGTGAAATTATCACCATCATAACTTCTGCCTGACGTCAATCAGAGGACACCATTGGACGTGTGTCATTCAAATTCAGTTTAGCTGAACTTTGACTGCTAAATGTGGCAGAAAATAAGTGTAGGGTGTGCCACTAACTAGCGCAGCTGCTCTCTCCATTGGAAATAATGGCCTTGCTCTACGCGATGTCAAACTTGCACTTTTGGTATGAAAGCCTGTAAGAGATACTGGTCTGACGTCTGTACTGTCCCAGATCAGAGCAACATGGATCCACAGCGATGAGCCGCTCAGCTCTGATTGTATTTAGGGTCTGAAATTAATCTGAAATTTCTCCACCAGCTACTCTGGCTGGAGGTTAAAGAAACCAGAATAAAACCTTATTATTTCACATACAAGCCCCATACTGCTGTTTTTGCATGATTTGGCCCATTAATGTCAAATCACATACACTTGACATCACTGCTGATCACTTTCAAAACCATTCATCAGTTTTTAGATTTCCTTCCTTCCAGGCAGCTGTTGGTTTTAATAATTTCTCTCAGAGACTTGAAACTTGGTACAGAGAGAAAATCCATCACAGTCAACGTATAGTTTTTGTCAACAGTTCACGGTACATCAGAGATTTAGAAATGACCTGAAGTCATTGGCAGCCTGGAAAGAAGGAAATCATCGTTTGCCCTTCACTGCTAAAGTGAAATCTACAGACATACAAATTATTTTGTTAAACTGCACCTGCCAGTAACATTGGTGACTTTAACATTGTTACCCTCCACAGAGATCAGTTTACCCTCGCATAACGGCCGTTCAGGGTTAATTTCAGACCCTTATTGTGTTGATTCCTGTTATTTTTAAGTGTGTTGCTTCTGTTTTTAATTCTGTTGTATTTTAATGTTTGTTGTCGTCACAGAGCTGAGATTCTTTTATTTTATTGTGCCATATGGATCCTTGTGCCTATGGCAATATGAATGTTTTTGTTGTTGAAATATTGTATGTGACAATATCATACATACTTATGGATCATCTGTGTGTATAAAGCTCTGTCTGATGAGGATATTAACGCTTTAGCACACAGGATGTTATAATGTGGATATTGGGATTAGAGTTTGGGCAGATCGGAGCAACATCCCTAAATGAGCTACTATTTTCATTATCATTTCTTATATAAAATGTCAGAAAATAGTGAAGTTTTCCAGAAACCAAGTTGATGTCTTCACATCTTGTTTTGTCTGACAGTCCAAATACTGAAAAAATTCAGTTTGCAATCGTATAAAACAACAAATCCTCACATTAGAGAAGATGAAACCAGAGCATGTTTGGCATTTCTGCTTAAAAGGGACTTAAAACAACTGATCGATTATCAGAATTGTTGCAGATCATTTTTTTCTGCCATTCAACCAATTAATCGTCTACTTGTTGAGCCCTAAAAGTTAAAGTGGGATTAAATGTCAAATTCTTGGTTTTGAAAATAATGGGTGTTTCGGATCTGTCAGCTTTTCTCCATGAATATGTACTGTTATCTCACCACATTTAGGTGCTGTTCTGGAGCTTTTGATCGTATCACATGATCTCGGTCAGTAGCAGTTTTTCCCCGTTGTCATGGAATTACACATGTTCAGTTTTCCATTTTTCTGAGCTCTTTACGGACTTCTCAGCCACGGTGCAAAATATTCAATGACAACTGGGCATCTCCATCTGCCGAGGAAGATGGTGTGATACAATCAAAAGCGCCAGAACAGCTACTAAATGGACCTTTTTGAGCGTTTGTTTTGTCAGCTTCTGTTACCAAGCTCAAGAATGAACTTCTCGGACATGTTCAGAGAGTCTTTAGCTTCAATGTTTCATTACGAGAGGGATTTGATCTGATTGCTTAAAGGAATAGTTCGATGTTTTGGGAAATGTGCTTATTCGCTTTCTGACGGAGTGCAACATGAGAGGATCGATGTCAATCATGTGTCTGTCCGTTAAATATGAAGCTACAGCCAGCAGCTAGTTAGCTTAGCTTAGATTAAAGGCTGGAAACCGGGNNGTAAAACAGTCCGCCTACCAGCTCATCTAAACCCACTATTTTTTGTACTGATTAAACAAAGGAGATATAGCATGATAATTAATGATTTAGAGGTGCTCATAGGCAGACTTTATTACCATTAGTCACAGCCCAGCTTGCTGTTTCCCTCCGTTTCCAGTCTTTGTGCTAAGCTAAGCTAACCAGCTTCTGGCTGTAGCTTTATATTTATCAAACAAATATGAGCGTGCTAGCGAATGAGCGTATTTCCTAAACTTATTCCTTTAAAAGTGGGTGTGACTCAGATACCATGGACTCACAGCACCACACGCCAGGATCTACTTTACTCGTGAACCTTAACAGAAACATCGGTAGAAGCAGCAGTAAACTGTAATTACATTGACAGAACGGCTGATCTGCATAGTGAAATCTTTTTATTTCACTGTGCCTCTTCACCTTTACATTAATCCCACTCACCTGTGACTACCTGACATACTGTGTGCTAAAGTGTGGCGGACAGAGCTGCTATTGGAGCAGATTTTGTTGTGGATCTGAGCTCGGGTGAAACCTGCCGCCTGATGACTCTGATCACTACAATCCAAGTTTTAGCAGTCTGATTTAAATGGCTGCTCTATGCTGAAATTGTTTGTTTTTATTATTCAGTGCAATCCGGTCCAATGCGATGGTCTTCACGTCTTGAATGGTCATTAAATTGTATCAGAATGTTTCTCTGCAGCACTTTACCCATGAGGGGTGGAAGACAAGTCCAGAGGTGTGTTTGTGTTTGTGAAAACAATTCGCAGAATGAGTTCAGAGTCCCAGAGACGGCACTGGATTACAAGTAAATTGGTATGAAAAACCACTCTTAAATCTACAGGTCATTTACAGTTACAGATTCATCAAATGTTTTGTCCCATTGTCCCCTTTAGATACAAATATCTAATGCAGCTGCAAGATGACCCTCCTCATCATCAATATTGAAATAAAAAAAATCTAGCAAGCCTGCTGTGATGAAATGATAACTGTATCAACTGAATGAACATTTTATTAAAAAATGGTTCAGGAAAATTGAGAGTAAGGAGTGTTTATTGCAAATGTTTGTGGCAAACTGTGTTTTTGAAAGCGCCGTAGAAATATGGAAGATTTAAAATGCAAATAAAATAAAACAAATCAAAGAAATAAAGTAAAACACAGTACACATTGACAGTGTATTTCCTTTTCATTTATCTAAAAAGGAAATGCATATATAAAAGCTCCCTTGCACCTCCTTGAAAACTAATCAGTGCTTTGCATTTCATATTTTTGTATTAACACTGAAATGCACATCTTCACTTTGTTTTCTGTGTTGTGATTTGATCATAAAACAAATATTACAGTAAATGCATAAATAAAAAGGAGATGCATATTATAACATGTATTATGTCTTTGTTTTATATGTTTTAATATTAAGGCATTTTAAATCTTTCATATGGAACGATGAAAATCAGGATTTTCAAATTTTGAAAATGACTTGAAAATGACCAGAGTTGGATCAACCAATCAACTTTCTTGGCGCTCAGGTTGTTGAGATTTGGGAGGACTGCATAACTCTGCCATAAGAACTCTTCTTTGTGTAGGTCCAGGGACAAGTTTATATGTATCTTAGAAGAACCGTAATTCTAGTTTAAGTTCCAAACATTTACATTATCCAGAGGGTTCAAACTTGGTCTCAACTCCCAAATATTTAAAGCCTGTCAGAACTTGGTTTAAAATCTTCTAAGTATTTTTGTATAGCATAAATATTAATTACTAAATGAGCAACAATGTTGTACGTCGCCAAACAAAAACCCAAACATTCTTATGTTTTATTCTTCACGAGATTAACGGTCAAAAACAAATCTGCTTGATCCGGACTCTGTGGGTGTGGTTTGATCAGCTTTGACATTTCTGGACTTCGGACTCGGAACTATCAAAAGTTTCAACCACATTTGTGTGCACTTTAAAGTCAGGAACAGATGAATCAATGAAAGGACTCAAACTCATGTTTATCTTTTACCCATGTTCCCATTTTGTGTTTTTTTGTTTTTTTTTCATGCATAGAAACAGTATAATAAAGGTGATACAGCAGAACAGCATCTCTCAGTTTCACTAAGGCCATAGTTTGACTTCAGTTATTTAAGTCTTAAGCTGGAATCAATTGATAATTAATTGATGTGGTATTCAGATTTACTTTTTACTCTTTAACAATAATTTCCTTCAGCTGCTTTCCCGTCACAAGCTGACAAAGGCCTCCAGGCTGCTGTCTGTGAAAAATAAGGCAGAACTATTGAGAAAACGGGAGATATTATGAATTGTAAAGTTGTACTGATGTGTGTCCTCCTTCGTCCTCCTCCTCCTGATTCTGGAGGTCTACACCTTGTCGACTGAGTCACCATGGAAACAACCTGGGAAGACAACTGTGGAAAGTTATCACAGCAGGAAAATGTTCTCCGTCTCAAAGACTGTAAAGTAAACATGAGAATAAAGGTCCTGATATACTCTGAGAACAACAGGTTGGACAGAAGACGTGGTTCTGTTTAAACTACATTGGGTGCCTGCATATGTGGACAAAGACAATCCTAAAGAATTAGTGTTATATAAGTCATCAACCTGACCCTGTTTACCTGTGCGAATCTTTTATAAGCTCTTTCTGTGTGCTCTCTCTCCAGAGATTAGTCTTGATATAATTTGCTTGAGAAGCAACATCAGACAATCTAGATGGGTACTTCAGTTTGAAGCAGGTCTTTCTGTTCCCAGTTAGTTTTTTCACTTGTGCAAATCATCAGTGTCATCTGATATTTCTGGGTTTTCAACATCAGACACCCACGCCAAGGGGACCCAGCTAGGGTCAGGCCCTAGCTTGAGTCCAAGTTGCATGTTTGGTCCACGTTGCCCCTCTCGATCTACAGCACATCTTGATGCCTTTTCTGTTTGAAGGCCCTAGGGACTGGCCAGGGAAGCCTCTGCAGCCGACCTTGATGGGCACATATTGCGCTTACTGCCTTCCCTGTGGGTACAGTTGTTTGCTGCTGGCAGTCCCTGTGCAGATGGCATCTGCTTTTGTCCTGAGCATCTGGTTGTGACGTAACCTGTAGCACCCCTCCCCCAGGGCCTTCAGACAAGAACTCAGGATATGCTCCAGGGATCCCTTCTGGTACAGTGGGCACTGGTGCTGTGTTTCTGCCAGACCCTAGTGGAAAAGGTTGGGTGGGCTGGGGAGGACGTCATAAACCTCTTGCAAAAAAGATCTTGATCTCAATGAGATTACCTGACTAATTAAAAGTTATATAAACTGACCGATCAGGAAGTTTATCTGGACTCAGCCTTCCAGAGCTCTGACAAAGTAATTATTGCAGTCGATAGCTTGCTCTCATCTGGTCCACACGCCCTACTGCAGCATCCCCACTATCTTTCACCCCTGCTCATACCTCTTCCTGGACCATGTGATGCCTCTCCTTCCCTTGAGCACTCTCATAACGAGGTCTTGGAACGCTACCAACTCTCCCAACACCACTGCTCCAACCAGCACATTGTGCTGAGGCCATGACACGGTCTGGTCCACTTCCTCCTAGTCCTGACCTCCCTACCAGCATTGGAGACTTTGATGTCAGAGGAGTCTCTATATAGCAGCACCTCCCTTGCCCAGATAACCAGGAACTCCTCTGGCTGCTGTAGGAGAGAATTGCTTGTTCTTTTGCCTGTACAAGGTGATGCTGCTCTGACTTCATGATAGTTTTAGCCACCATCATAAGAAGTGGCTGATCTTCCTTTTGAAGCCCTCAACAGTAGTCGGTGTGAGCTGGTAAAGCAACGTCCGCAAAAGACGTGGCAGGATTATATGTCAATAGGTCCATAATTAATTTTTTATTGTGGAAAAAGTAAAAATTGTTTTGTTGGAAAAAAGCCAATCTTATTTACTTCCTACTTCCGATTGTACTGAAAGTACCGGAAGTAAGAATGCAGCCTTTGTGTTTGACTGTTTGATTCTGGGGATTGGGGAGGTTGACTGAGTTGTACCATTTGTTCTTTCTCAGGAATGAAGTCACCCTGCAGCTGTTCATTTCTCATTTCTGTACTCTCAAACAGCAGTGGTAAAAAATTATGATCATGATGATGACGTTTCTGTGGTTACACGTTCCTGTAGGATTTTTTTTTTTAGGGTTGAGTGCACCCAAAAGGCTTTTAATATTGAACATGAAATCTCATTTTTGACTTTGGAAATAGTTGTTTGAACGTCCACTTACTAGCTTTTTTCAGAGCTTTAACTGTGTCTCATGGTCTTCGTCGGCGGATGTCTGCTCATTTGTTACAGAGATGGTTCAGTTGTTGTCATGTTGCCAAGTATGGAACTTTGGCCACATGATAACAGGTGGACGTATGAGGGGAGATGGTAACCCCTGTTTCTGTTCAAAGATGGCATCCATGTGAATGTCCTCCTTGATCTTTCTCCTGCTGTCCACTGATTCCTGGTCAAGGTCTTTGACTCCTGGTTGATGACCCTGATCCCTACCCAGTTTTCCCTGTTGAAAGCTCTGGAAAAAGCTAGTAAGTGGACTTTCAGTTAAAGCAGCTCTATGGAACTTTTCATTTTGTGTTGATTTGGCAGTCCCTGTGGACAAAGGCGGTAGTGTTTCACCTAATGTTAGGTTACATGTTCCCTCCGCTTCACTCCTCGCTGCAAGGAGACTACTTCTCTGCAAGGAGAGCGGGCGGCAGCTCCGGAGACGAACCTTCAGTTAGCGGTTAACTAATAGAAATAGCCAATATTTTCGCTGTTGGTGTCGTTTGCTTATGTAGGTCATATAGAGGCATCAGTATTAAATTGAGACTGTTTCATAACCAGTTAAAAACTCCATAGAGCTGGTTTAAGATTTTTTTTGTCAAACTTTTACCTTACTTGTACATTGTACACTCCAAGGTCAGAATTCACCACATATGATCAACCCAAAAAGTGGCAAATTTTAATTTTCACACATAGAGTGACTACACCTTTACTGGTGCTCATTAGTCACCTGGGACTCTGCTCTGCAGCAGAGATGTGTCTTACCTAAGTACTCCAGGCCATGATGATGATCCCTGGGTTTTCATCTTCATTTTTATACCTGGCAGATCTGCGTCTCCTAGTATTCTGGCTGCAGCTCTAGGTTAAAGTTAAAGACAGAGAGAGAGAAAGACAAAGTTTTAGGGTTCAGTCTGTCCACGCTTCAGTCTGTCCAAGGACACTAATCCAGATATAGCTGGCATGCATTTTTGCCCGTGTGAGTATTTCTGGGAACATACCAGGGCGCAGGACTTGTTCTTTTTGACACACAGGTTCAGTTTGCAGTGCAGGTAGACGTCTCCTTTTTTTCCACGGAACTGGAACATTCTGAAGTTGAAGTAGTTGGATGTTCCCCGTCCGTTGCTCTCCACCACCACGGTTTTGTCAGCAGGGTTTGCACAGCTGCTCAGAAACAGGAAAACACACATGACATCACCATCTGCACTAGTTTGAGTTTGTCCCACGCTACCTGCTTCAAACACCGGCGCTACAGATTCAGAACTATTAAGTTGATAAAAGCTTAAAATATTAAAATTATATCCTTGAAGGTTAAAATATATGTAAACAAATGCACTTCTGCCAGACAGGTGTTAAGGAGAATGAAATGTAATCACACATAAGTGGTAAACTCCAAAACACTGTCGGCACAAAATAGATCAAGCCTGCTTTGATTAAGTTTTTGTCCACTTGGGGGCAGCACAACAAGTTGTAAACAAAACATTGACAAATTATCACCCTATTGATCTTATGCGTTTCAGCATCAAGGAAGTTTTCCAACTCTGTTGTGTGCTTTCTGCTGTCACGGTCACATGGTTGTCATTGTCCTATTGATTGGTCGCCGAACTGATGAGCCTCTCAGAGACAGCTGCTGAAATAAAAGGAGGAAGGAAACACCGACAAGAAAGTTGGCATCCTGCAGAGAAGCGAAAAAACTCCTTTTGTTGAGACTGTGATGGACATTGAGTTCTCCTGCACAGCAGTTGTCCGAGTATGGCCAGTTAAAATGTGTGTTAATACATATTTCTTCATCCAAAACACAGTGTCACAGTCACAGTGGAGACATTTGGTGTTAGTTACACTATTACACTACGCAGGATATTCACATGGATCTGATGTGAATGCATATTAGAACTTGTTTTTTAAGAATATTTTTTTATTTTTTTATTTATGGCCTTTTTATCTTTTATCCAAACCTTTTCCAGACTTGTTTTAGGGAATGCTCATTTTCACACCATACGTATATGAAGTTCAGGAAATCAGATAAGAACAGAGATCAGATTAGTCCAGTTTTCCATAATATGGGCTTATTATTGTAACATGCTGATTCTTAAGAATTATATTCTCAATCAAATATATATTATATATTACATAGTTGGGTTAAACGTTTAATTTTGAATCATATTTAGAAATCCACTTCCAGACCAACAAATCAAAAATCAGCTAGTTTAGTTATCATTTGTGGTAAATGCAAATATTGTTAATAATTTAATAATCTGCATCAGTTCAGCATCAGTGCTGCTGAAATTTTTCACCATAAAAAACATCAAGCTAATGTACTGCTGCAACACAAAGTAAGCTAGTTGAGCTAGTTGTAAGCTAATTAACACCCACAAAGGTCTTTTAAATCTCATATCTGTGGTGGATGTGGTGGTGTCAGGTGATATGACCTCCTCATAAATATGGATATGTGTTCTCTGCTTTGGGGAAATATACAGGAGGTTGTGTAAACCAATCAGGACCATGATTTTTGACTTAGGTTTAGTATAGCCCGTAATAGCGACCAGAAGTAAAACAAAACCATAAATAGAGCAAACAAAAAATGGAATAAGTGGGCATAAGTTCAATTAAGTTGATATGCCAAACATGTAAGGCAACAGTTGCATACTTCCACATCCTACAAACACAGAGGAACATTATCATCCATTGGAGTCAACTGGTGAATGTAAGTCCAATATTCACTCTTGTTTTAGCTCCGGTTTGGTCTTCACCTGGGCAACCAGTGAAGAATCAGGAAAAGACCAAGAAATAGTCCAGCACACAGCCCCCCGTAAAATGCATATTTGTCATTTTACTCTTCGGTTTTTGTACACCTTTAATCCAGAACTTTCTTGCTCACCAAAAGCCTCTCAGCTAACAACACCAGTGAAAAAGTGTTTGGGTCTCTACAAATAACACTGGCTTGACTGGAAACCCCATGTCAACAGACTGATTAACCCCCTCTATGTGTCTCTCACCCATTCATGATGAGGTCGTATCTCAGACTCGAATTGGCTGATGGTTTGTTGGTTGCAAAGCAGGACTGCGTCACCAAAGCGACCTTTTTATCATCCAGGTTGTCCGCCCTCATCTCAATCCAGACCTTCTGGTTCAGGTGGAGCTCGGTGTTTGAATTCACAGCCTGTGTACGTTCTGCGTTGGTGAAGGCCATCATGGTCAGAGTGTAGTTCCAAACTCCAGATGTAACATACGTGACCGAAGAGCTGCAGAACGAACACACACATCAGCTCTCATTCTCACAAACTACTAAAACATTTAAACCTGTAGAGAGTAACAATATGTTCAGCTGATGTTTTGATACTTTTAACAATTATTGAATTGTTTAATATTCTTTATATTACTAATCCATATCAATAAAAGATATTTGATGTTGTATTTTAGGAAATTAGTGTGATCATTGGGATTTTGATTTAAATTGTCTAAAATATAGTCAGGTGCAAATTGCTGATAGTTTTAAGGGATTCTTATTTTAACAACTGAATGGTATTTGATGTTTTATTTTCCCATTTGGGATCAGTAGAAGTTTTATTTACATGAAAATCTGAAATGTCTTCAGGTGAAAATTATTTTTTTTAGGGTATTAGTATTCCAAACATGATTCACGTATTTACACCTCAAATTTGGGGTTAATGGATAATTATATATTATTATATACATTATATACATATATTAAATATTTGAGCCGACTCACAGGGAGAGGAGTTATGTTTCAATTAGGAAAAAAAATCAGCTCCACAGTGCATACTGCCAAATTTTTTGTCTTGCCACGATATCTTGTTGAGCCCCTTTCCCAGGACACACCTGCTTGTTCCACTTTTGATTTTGATGTCCATTGAGAAATCAATGGATATTTCTGGAATAACAAAGGGACAGGTGAAGTCCATCAATTCCTCACTGGTGGTCTCCAGGACGACGCCATTCTTGTTGACAACTTGGCTTTGGTTGATCATCTGAAAGGTCACAGGGAGTTGTTACTGCAGAAAAGTTCATTAATCTTCAGCTTCCGCTTGTTAATTCTGACGATTTTTAGACATTCACTGTCGCTGAGAATGAGCCTCACAGATGACCAACATTACAAGAAACCCAGGGGGTCACAGGTCAGAGCAGCAACTATAGGATGATTTAAAAACTACAGACCACCTCTGGCTGCTTGTTGAGAGTCAATAAGTAGAGGAGAGACGCCCACCTTGATCATCGTCCCACAGGGATTGGTCTTGGTGTTGAAGCCTATGGTCACCATGTGGGTCACTTTGTCCATCACACCTCTGCAGGTCTTGTCGTAGAGGCGTAAGTCAGAGTAGCTGATGCCTTTGTCCTCCAGGAGACAACCAACCAGAGTAACCGACTGAGAGGTCTTATTGCAGACCACCGCATCACCTGAGCACACGGTGGAAAGTAAAACATACACACAACATTGACGAAAACAAAATACATCGCAACTTCTATTCAGAATATCACCACTGTGATTTTCAGTACATTCTGGATTGTAGGTGAAGCCAGAAGTTGGTTTGTGCTGATATTCAATTTCTTTGAATGCTGACTGTTCTCACTCATAAAACATTTCAACATTTCAAGTGTTCAGAATATATTTTATAACAAAAGAATCAGAATCACATCATGTCGGACACAACACAAATCCCTGAATCCTGTTTTAATAATAGAAAAAGTTCTGGGTATTTTAAGGCTTAATCGCATCAGAAGAACACATCCCCCGAAAATAAGTGGTGCTGGAATCTTACTGATGTAGTAATACTGGTAATTGGCAAGTTTAGTGTGAAACTAAACGGGTTAAAATGCAGCAGTTAGTATTGATTTTACACTCAAACTTATGATCACACTTGAGTTCAACTGGTGCAACAAACAGCAGGACGCTGCAGAGGGGAATATCATGACTTTTTTGTGTTACAGCCGTCTTACCTAAAGTGTTTTGTGATCTGTATGTGGAGGCAAATATGGCCCGACAATGGCAACGGGTTCCACCACCTATGCTGTTCTCACCACAAAACTCGTGAGCACTGCAGAACTGATCCTGACAGAAGGCCTGAGTGTCAGCAGCTGCAGAGAGAGACAGAGAGAAAATGTTACAGGCTGCGGGGAAACCAGCAGAACAACATATGAAACTGGTGCTGCCTCGTCTTGTTAAAGTTCAACTGAAATTAAAATTCATTTGCTTAGAAATCAACATATCCTTGGTGTTTGTTTTGTGTAATCTGTCATTACCTGATCAAGATGAATATATTTTTGCCAACGCACCTTGAATATTGGGATGTGTATACCTTGTGGCCAAATCATAATTAGAAACAGAAATGTTTAAATCTGACGCAATGACAGCTAACCTTTTATTGGTGGTCTTCAGTGGGTGTGAATTTCTGTTACGGACTGATGATGTCAATAGTGCAATTTAATTGGTGCTATATCTGTGTGTTGGTTATTAGTTGGTTACATCACACTACTATACAGGCTTGATCCAGCTGGGGGGACAAATGAAACCCAAACTATCTGCGTGGATAGGTACCACTAGAGGTAAGAGAAAATGTTTTCGGCCACACATGGTTCTATGGCTGGCAATGCTGGTCCACCACTTTGGTCCAGACTGAGATATCTCAACAACTGTTAGATGGACCGTCATGGAAGTTTGTACCGACATTCATGGTCTCCAGAGGATGAATCCCAAATACTTCTGATGATCCCCTGACTTTTTATCTAGCACTGCCAGCAGGACAACGTTTTTCAACAACATTTATGGTTGTCAGAAAATGAATCATGCTGAGTTTGGTGATCCCCTTAAATTTTCTCTTTACATGTGTGTTTTTTAGTGAAATGTCTCAACAACTATTTGATGGATTGACATTAGATCTGGTACAAAAATTCACCTTCCTCAGAAGAAGAATTTAGCTGACTTGGGTGTTCACTTAACTTTTACCTCTCATCCCTTCTTAACATAATTCAACATTGAAGGACAGTCTTACAGCAGTTGACCTTTGACCTCCAGCCCTCCAGTGTGTGGCTGTGCAGGCTGCAGGCTCTGGCATAGGCCTCCAGGAACTGACAGTTGAGACCATCCACCGCAGGATATTTGCACAAAGTGTTGGTGCAGGCAGTTACATAGGGCTCTGGGTCGATGTTGCTGTGGCAGGTGGTGAAGGGCGCGTCCTTCAGGAGATTACAGCTGAAAGTGGGAGATGGAATAATGAAGTCCAGTCAGCAGGGAAAATAAGGCATTTCATTTCTTTAATGTGTTGATCAAAAGAGAGGGTAAGATCAAACGTGACACCAAGATTCTTGGCTGTTAAGTGTTGAGAAATCACGCAGTTGTCGAGAGTTACAGTGACTTGATCAAACTGGTGTCTATGTCGAGCAGGGCCAATAACCAGCATCTCAGTTTTATCAGAATTTAGGAGCAGGAAATTCGTGACATCCAGGATTTCACAGCTGATAAACAGGCCTCTATACTTCCAATTTGAGCATCATCATCTGCCTTTACAGGCACATAGAGCTGAGTGTCATCAGCGTAGCATACCTTGTTGTATTTATTGTGAGGGTTCTATTTATTTATTAATAAAGTATAGGTAAATTTGATTATTGCTACTTAACATATGTACGCATTGATGTAGTGTTTGCCCATTTGAGTTCTGTGATACCTTGCTGTATTTATTGTGAAGGGTTCTATTTATTTATTAATGCTGAATTCTCATCTGTCATGTAAATGGATCCCTACAGGTTCATCTAAAAATGTAACCTGCAGGATTTGAGAATGTATTTTTCTGTAAATGCAGTTTAGCCTTTGGGGCCAAGAACAGAGCCCTGAGCTACTCCATATTTCACATCAGAAAATAATGATGGAATATTATTATAAGAAACGCACTGTGTTCTTTCGGATAGTATGATTTTAAACATACGAGGACCAGGCCAGAGACACAAAAAATGGCTTTCCAATCGGTCTAGGAGTATGCCGTGATCAATAGTATCAAAGGCTGCACTGAGATCCAGTAATAGAAGCTTCAAAGTGGAATTTTAATCCATAGTAAGCAAAATGTCATTTATCACTTTAGTAAGTGCAGTTTCAGTGGAATGACAGGCCCTGAAAGCAGACTGAAAAGGTTCAAACAGATTACTGTTAGTTATGTGGGCCGAAAGTTGCTGAGACACAACTCTTTCTAATATTTTTGAAAAGAATGGAATATAATTATTCAGAGATCCTGAATCAAGGTGTGGTTTCTTAAAGGTATAATCTCGAAGATTTTAATTTCATTGTCTTTCCTGGCACCTATGGGGATAATTGGTAATTGCAGATGTGTTTTTGGACCTCACTTCAGTTTCAAGTTTCATTGTCTGTAGTGATCGACCTTTTCTTGTTTGGACATAGTAACCATTTACTCACAACGCTAGCAGAGACCGGAAAAAACAGTACGCCCCTTCACACACAGGTGAGTTGAAGAGCGAGTCTGTTGCGTTAAAAGCCTTGTTGAAAGCCTTTTGGGATTATATCTCATTTAAATAAATATCTGTTAAGTCACTATCTATCACCGAATGAGGTAACACAATAGGCGGTTGAATTTCGTCGTCTTAACGCAGCCCCTTCGATTTTTACACAGTGCTGTTTTTGATCTGAGTAAGCCGTCAGCCAAAACACAGAGCAGATGTTGTGTCAACAGACCTGAAACAGTGACATACAGATTTGTGCTCCCCAGGCATTTCTCTAACTCCCCATGCCTCGGACTTTCCCTCCTTTCTCCTGACTTCCCCAGCCATCTACTCACCTGTTCCCACTTCTCTCATCAGCTGTGCAGTTACCTGAGCTTCCCTGCTCACCTGTCTCCACTTCTCTCATCAGCCTCACTCCATACACCATTTCCTTTGTTCCATTGCCAGTTTGTCCTAGTTGCCTTGTGCCTAGTTACTTTGGTCCTGTTTTACCTTATGGTATTTTTGTCAACCTGTACCTGGTGCCTGCCTGCCTGTTACCTGTTACCCGTAAGCTCTGCTCATAATAAATCATCTGAAGTCATCCTGCTGTGTGTGGTCTGCATTTGGGTCCTACCATCCCCTGTTCCCTCTCTCCAGCATACATCGTAACAGGTGTATTATCTGAGCTTATGTGTGTTGAGCTTTCAGCTGTATCCCTGCTCACATCAGGCACTTTTATGAATGAAAGGAGTCCTTCATTTGTGTTCAGGTGTGTCTCTGCTCACCGTTCAGTCGTTCTGTTGCAGTTGATCGTACCGTCAGCTGTGTCCTCGTACTGCGTCTCACAGCTAGGGGGCAACATACAGCAGAGGATCAAGACCATTTCCAGGCTGCAGCATAAACAAACACACCAAACACCCAACCGCTTTGTACAAAGACCTCAAAGTATAGGTGACATTTATCACCAGCAGTAGCAGCACAGCAGTCAGTGGGATATTGTGATGGAGGTCTTACCCGGTTGCACTGTAATCAGAGAGCCTTGCTTCACTGAAAGACCTGCTGGAGTTGCCACATAAACCCTTCACAGGTGGGGCCTGTCCACTTGGTCCTGGCCAGTTTCAGGAGAGAATGTCAGTCTGATCAATAAACTGGCGGCACACTAAAAAACATTCATTAGTTGCTAAAAAAAAATCACAACACAGCCAAATATAAATGAGGGGAAACGAGTAAGGTCGGCACCATATTCCTCCTGTCAATCTCTTCTACGGCTGTTTGTGCACTGTCTACAACAATGAATGTGTACATATTTACACTATTGTCCTTGTGCTGTGAACTAGGGACGTCACCTTTTTGTCAAAATTCTAACTACTATTTTGAACATAAGAGAAAGGCATTCCTAAAATGTGCTGAATGGATAATCATGACACCCACCACACAGTATTTTGGATTGGACACCATATATGATAAAACCATGGATAAAAGTAAGACTGTTTGCTGCCTTTGTGAAACAAAGGTAACAAATAATGATAATTATACTACGTATTTTAGGATAGGCTGTGTGGGTTTGAAATAATTTTAACATGTTGATTTTTCTTGAAAAAGCAACAGCTCTACTGTGGACAAAAATACAGCAAGCACAGATGAAGATCACTCAAAACAGGAAAAGCAGGAAGATGTCTCTTTGTTAAAATGTTCACAATGGCTTCAAATTTCTGCATACTTCTGTGCAGTTTGCACCTCTGGCAGTTGTTGGGTAGTTTGGTCATGTTTCCAGACCACTGTCAGTCTGTCACTGTCAGTTTTTGAGAGTTAAACTCTTAATCAGTACTACCTGATGTTGTTTTCTGGACTTAAAGTTTCATTGTTTCTTGTTAAGTCATCAACCTTTAATGTAATCGAAATACACTTTGATAAATTTGAAAACTTGACGTGTAGCCTACAGAGCTGCACGGAAATATAGACAACCTTTTTCACACTGACAGTCAATTGACTTAGAAAACTGGGTAGTTGAATCCAAGAACAGTTTACCCATCTGTTCCTACATTTATCCATCTAGGATTTTATGTTCTGTACCTTTAATGTGTATCTGTGCAGTGTAGCCGTCGAAGAAAACAGTCATCGTGTAGTTCAAGTGGGACATCTTGATGGTCACGCCGGCCTGGTCCTTAGAGAGCGCCACACCGTGAACCACCTGAGTTGTGGCGTTGAGTGTCATCATTGTGTTGTTCAGCTGCATCACAGCAGAGTGAAAAAGGGGGAGGTAAGATTAGTAACTTATCAATAAATCAATGTTTTATGGTCAAGTGTATGTCTTTGGGAAGGATAGAGCTGATGGTGTCATCAGCTGAGTGAGAAGCTGTGGTTTTTAAGAAATGTAAACTACTTTGAGTCCACAGTATTATAAATTATATTATATATATATATACATATTATATATCACAATGTTCAACTTATTCCTGCTACCACTCACGGTGTAAAGATCTTAGAGCTATAAGCTATACTCCTGGGCAATTGCTGTCTGAGGTGTGTCATTCTCCATGACTCCAACTTTGAGCTTTTAAAAGACTATCGAGCTCACAAAGGTTTTTTTTCCATCATGGTGAGTCACTGGTTCGCACTGTTGCCTCATAATAATGGCCTGCTCACACCACCTTTTAAAATGTCAGAATTTTGAAGCAAAATTCAGTGGAATAACCATGATTAGTGGATCTAATCGTGGGGGCGCAGTAAATCAAATCAACAATCTTGTGAGGCACCACACAAGAGGATCCTATACTGACATGTTACATCTGTCAAACTGTGGCACTACGTAGCTTACCTGAACTCTCCCGCCTTGTTCCAGATTAATGTGAACACCTAGTTTATCCAGAGACAGGATCACACGATCCAAAAAACTAACATCTTTACGGCGTCGTTCCTGGAATGTCGCATGAACCTGGAAATCTGGGATTGATGAGGTATTCATCAGAGTGTACACACACCGATCCTGGACAGAGTTAACTTGGCCGTGGATATCGATGACAGTGGGACCGGTCACAGTGCACAGGATGCACCTGGTGGAAGTGGGGAAGGACAGGTACAAGAACAAAATGACATTGTCCGCATGAGAACATTTTTGCTAAAGACTGATGGTTTTATATTGATGACACACACAAAGTGAGAGCACTGCAGAAACAAGGCAAAGAGTCTACAGTCATGCTAGCAGCTCTTTGAGGCTGTACTTGGGCACAGCAGGGCTTTGAGATAAGTGCTAATGTCAGTATGCTAACATGGTGACAATGACAATGCTAACAAGCTGATGTTAAGCAGATATAATGTTTACCATGTTCACCATAGTTTAGCATGTTAGCATGCTAACATTTTTTAATAGGCAATGAACACAAAATACAACTAAGGCTCCCTGGAATGTCATTAGTTTTGCAGATATTTGGTCATAAACCAAAGTATTGGACAAATTCATATTTTGGCCTGATGATGGCGAAGTTATTAAAATTCATCCTGAGGGGGACGTGAATATCTGAACCAAATTTCACAGCAATCCATCCAATAGTTGTTGAGATATTTCAGTCTGGATCAAAGTGGTGGCTGACTGACAGACAGTCCAACATTGCCGTCTCTAGAGCCACGCTGCCATGTCAGTAGCAGCGGGTGTATTTGGGGGCTTTGGCGTGCTGCACTTTGAGAATAAAAACTGGCTCTTGGGATGTGGAATACCATCTCTCTGGTGGGGAGGAAGCCAGAGGTTGTGCAGGTGGTGGAGCGATACCCAGGTAGATACAGTTGGGCTCACCTGTGCACACAGTTATCAAACTTTCTTTGTACTCCCTGGCTGGGCTCCTGAAGTTTTGCTGGGGGAATTTGACCCAATATTTTGCCAAATGTCGTCTACATTCACTCAAACAAACCCATTTTAATTTTAGGAGGTAGGAAATTTGTTTGGCCCTGATGATGAGATTTAATTTACATCAGTTTCTTAAACCTTTTCATAGCACTTTCTATCAAATATGAAGCAAACATATTTACTGATCTCCCTGGCAAAGCTCCATGGAGCCACAGGTACTAAAATGGAGGACTGCAGTCAGGTAGAACAGCAAGCGAAGCATCCTGGAGGAGGCCAGTCAGAGAGCTGGAAGAGACAGAATCACATCATCAGAATGGACATTTTTTGGATCTTTTAATGTCCAGTATGAACAGGAGGAATAATTACATCAAGCAAAACCTGTTTTAATGCACATATGGGCACCCGAATATTGTTTTAAGACAGACTTGAAAAATGCTTTTTAATTGCTTATCCTTTAAGAAGTTAAAATTAGTTCCATGTTGACCAGCTGATGTTAAAATGCTGCTTACACATTATATACTCTATATGACAATATGGCACTGCATAATGAGTGCTTATATTTTTGAGTAGTATACTTTGCTAATAATACTTGTTTACTTTGAATGCAGGATTTTAATTTGTTGTATTACCAACCTGACATAAATAAAGGATTACTTGTCATTTAAAGGCAGAATGAGTAGGATTTGTTAGTTGCGGTTTGTAAACACAACATTCAAAGTTGGCCCCTCCTCCCCGGCTCAAAGTGCAGCACTTCTGGTGGTCCCACGTTTTTGTATGAGTCTATACATCATATTTTTATGGAAATCCTACTCATTCTGCCTTTAAAGTAGCACTCCAGTGATTTAGTTGTTGTGTTGTTGTGAGAAACAGATTTAAAAAAGAACAAACAATAAATGCTTTTATTCCTTAATTGTTCCCTGTTATGACAGAGTGTGATGTTGGAGACTTGAATTGTGCAGTAGACCCAGTTCTGGATAAAGACAATTCTAAAAAGACATTTATGAGTGATGTTGGATACTTGAGCCCCCTACCCACTCTCACTCCGTTTGCGCATTCGCGTGAAGGGGCCAAGTGTCATTCCAAACCAATTCGCCTTCAGTGGGAGTGGCTTAGAAAGCCCTCCAACACTGAGTCTGCATCGATGCAGGCTTACGAACCACACTCCTCTCAAGTGCAGCACCTCTTTTGTGTCCGGGATGAGGAAACGCCACATGCCTATAAATATTTGTTCCGTGCAGTTATTTCCAAATGATAAGTAATAAGTTGCC
>NTHP01000514.1:280339-290405 GCA_003416845.1 Oplegnathus fasciatus | reverse complement strand
CGTTAAAGGAAGCGATCCACATTTTCTACTGTTGACTTTGTTGCAGAAGCTTTAGTTTAAACATTTTGCAATTTTCTTCATGGGTGCATCCACTTCCTTGTGTGGGGCTCATTGACGGCTGCTTCCCCGGTAGGAAGAACAATCGAGCCAATCAGAGCTTTGGAAAAGCTTTAAAAGAACTTTCAGGAAGTGACTGGTTGCTGCTGCTACCTCCATTTTTTCCCAACGTGGCTCACTGTGTGACCATAGCAACCACAGAAGCCACACCAAGGAAAATGGTGCGGGAGCTAATTGTGCTGATATGTTAGTACACTGAACAAACAGTAAGTAACAAACACAGTTTTGGAGCAGTTTCAGCTCACAGCTTTGATTATCTGGTCGGGCCACTTAAGAGTGTTTATAATATAAATCAGCTAAACATGCTATTTTAATCATGTCATATTTTTAACCATTTCCTCTATTTTAAGCTACAACCTGCTTTATTATACGTAATGGGGTTACAGTAGATAGCAGCAGCCTGAAGTGCGTGGTGTTGGTGGGATCGGATGTAACCCGTAGCTGTGGTGGCTGAGGTGTGCTCTGCTGCCGCCCACTCAAAATACAAAACGCCTACATCGCCGGTCGACAGAAGGATGAATAGTAAAAGAGTACTCCGCTGATTTAGCATCACACCCCTGTAACACTGTTGGACTCAAGATGGACAGTTTAAAACAAAAAGAATCAAAATCGATGCAGCAGAACCAGAAATATTGTCTTTTTAATTCCACGCATTCCTCTCCCTCGTTAAAACCCGGTGCCTACATTACCCACAGTGCAACATGATTGCAGCCAGTTGGGTGGGAAATTGGGGTGTGCTGGGCTAGTAGCGGCTAACGTAGCCTGGAGCCTGCAGCAGAGATGAGCAGTGGACTACAGAGGTCCGGTAAACTCACTTCTTGTAGGTTTAAAGACCCGGATCATCGGCGGAGTTCCCCTTTAAGAAAACAGAACCAGCGTCACAGCTCTCCTGATGGTTTCCTATAATATGTGTTGATCTGTTGTGGCAGGAATGTTTGGACAAGATTTAGAAAGCCTCTCTGCATCTCCAGCATGAACAAAATACTAAAGTTCAAATACAGCTTTCAACCAAGAGCAGCACTTTAGAAGTGTGGCATAGTCAAGACCATTTCTTCACTACAACAATGGAGCTCAATGGCGCAGAGGAATGAGAGGAATAATAAGGAAGGTGACAAACGACTGTGCCTAGAACAAACCTAGAGGTAGTGTTGGATTCAGAGTCCTGCTGAAGGTCATTTCCGCAGTTAGTTTGAAACCATGATCCTCTGGGAGGCTGCAGGACATCTTCCCGCTGCTGCTTTATTCTGCTTCCATATGCTTCCTGCACACAGACATCAGATCTTTTAACAAGTTTCTTTCCTTAGTCACCAGATGCGTTAAAGCCTCACAGATCCTGTCCTCCTTAAATCGCTTCTCTGCAGTCTCCGAGCAGATTCCTGGTGACGCCCGGGTCCCTCAAGGCTCCGCTGATTGGCAGGGTCCTTAATTGCGACCACCTCTTTGTGAATAATAGATGCTCGTCTAGCTAAGTGGAGTGATAAAATATTAAGAGGCCAGGAACATGCCATGCAAGTCTATTTTTGAACAGTACAAGACCAGGAAACAAACTGGAGGAGGAAGGGAAATCAAAGAATCTCCTCGGTTCAGCAGGGGGGCTCGTGTTGTTTATGCTCGACTCCAGGCTGTCAGATTAGCACGCTTGTCTCGCGCAAGAAATCCCTGCTGGAAAACGCTCTTCTGTCTTTATCTTGGCAAAGTACGACGCCCTCCACACCTATTTCCTCATCTCTCACTGACAAATTCAAACTCACTTTAAAGCTGCTTCATCAGGTAACTGTCAAAAAGTAAACAAAAAGATCACAGTGGCATCAGAAACGACTTTTGATACTTTTCGGTATCTGACGTTTCAGATTTATTATTTTTTAATTGTTTAATTTACATTTGTTTGTGTCCCACGGTACAGATTTGATCGTCTTTGCAGTGTAGTGACTGGATAGACATGTTACCGCAAACACGAGAAGACACGACCAAGACCTAAACAGGGTTTGGATCCAGAATTACAAAATGACTCCTATTTGATTGTTGTTGACCCCCTGAAGCTACAAAATAACTGAGTTTACTTTAGTCCGCTGAAAATCTGTCTTTTGAGTATCAAAGACCTCACCCCCACCTGGTAACATGATCTTTATCTGGATATCTTATCTGGATCTTCTTAATGCAGGTGTAAATGTGTGGCTCGCATTGTGATCGGATTGTGACTTTTTTTCTCTCAATATGATAAATATTGATTTTCTGTCCCTCTGTCGTAATATCTTCTCCTCTGTCCTTTTACACTGACGCAAAGTCCGACATTGTTTCAACGAAGAAGTCATTTAAAAGCACTGGTGGTGTGAAGGCACACAATCAACTGACAAAATGTGAAGGACCTCAGGTTATAAAATCTTTAATATGGTCCTGGGCAAGAGTGTACTGCAGGGTCATATGCATGGATGCTTGAGTGTGTGTGTGTGTGTGTGAATAAACCATTTCAAGAGTAATGAAAGCGAGGAGATTGTTCTCAGCTCTCCCACACCTGGTACAGGACAGAAATAGACGCCATAGCGACAACTACACTGAGTGCATGTGACAGCCATATTCAAACAAGCGTGTGTGTGTGTGTGTGTGTGTGTGTGTAGTGTTGTTGTAGACTGTGGTGAGTCGGCGTATGTAGGCCACTGTAGCTCTGCCTCATTCACTGCAAACTAAATTGGCTCTGGATGTGGATGCGGTTGTTTTAGTTGGACTTGTCAGAAGAGTTAAAGAAGAAAAGCTTCAGTTTGTAATTTAATTATTCCTCTCACTGGTTGCTTTTTTTTCTGTTGCCTTTGTACATTCATTACTGCCAGGCTTTGTGTTGTGGCAGGTAAATTATATTTTATCTTAATAAAGCTTTGCTGATGGAACCCCAAAAAAACCAACACAAAGATAAGATTGTGTTTCACACCCATAATGAGTCCTGTTGCATGAAAAACATTGATATTTGGGAAGAATAATGTGAACCCATTTACATTTTCTCCACCGAAGGCAGAAGGGGGAACATTTTTATTCCTTGTGGGAGGGTGATTTTACAGAAATAACTCAGTGTGCCTCCAGAAGTCAAAGTGAAACATTAGTATGCTCCAGATGATGCTGGAGACCTTTGCGGTATTCATACAGACGTCCCATTAGAGCGAAACCTGCGGCGCGGAGGAGAAGAAAGACGCAGCACTCACCAGAACAGGCTGCAGCTAAACGACTCGAGTCCGCCAGAAGCTCTTCAGTGTTAGTGTCGTGTTGGTGGAGATGAAAGGAAATCCATCACTTCATAAGCTGAGGGACAAAAGGATCTCTGTGTGTTTCTGACACTTTGAAAATGACAGATTTCTGCCAAAATGATAATGAGAATAACAAAATAAAGAATATTGATCTTTATCACCTCCTTTTTCCTAACAGTGCCTTGCTGCATTAAATCAGACATCACAAGTGTCTAATGTGCGATGTGTTACAGTCTGTCATGTTGTTACTGAAGTGGTTTTCAACTCTCCTGAGTTCACCAAGCATTTTTACCACCTGTGACATTAAATTGACCTCTTAAACTTGTGATTTTCTTTTGAATGTCCTCTTATTGTAAAGTTATTGTAAGTAATAAATGACACCACAAAATCTCAAGTGCATTTGTTTATGACATTACATATATAGTATAACAGAAGATGTTTCTTGATGTGAAATGGCTTCAGTGTGTTAACCTATTTGGAAATTTGCTCAGGCAGTTTTTGGAGATGTGATCACCCCCGGAGAGAACAGTCTTATCTCGGCAAGCCCCGTAGATGCCGTTCTGTTGGTGTTTGGGAGCTTATTGTGATTCTTATCTTCTATGATTCTGAATCGTTTCAAATATTTCTAAAAAACTGATTCTTGTACGTCATTAACAACAATATTTTGTGCACAGTGCAGCTCCCAGGTGGTGTACAGCGTGCACAATATAGAGTTCATCCTCAGTGAAGGAGAGGGCATTTTGGATTTAATAACTTAATAATTTAGCTTTGCAAGAGAAAGATGAAGTATTTTGAAAAGACTTCATCACTCCAAGACAAATGTTAGCAAAGTGGAGCGCCAAACTCCAGCACTATGAGCCAACCAACGTACGCTGCACCACTTAACAAAACTTCAGCCAACTCAGATCGGGAGAAAGCAGTAACAGCCAGCGGTGGTCAGTAAATTACACTTTTATTTTATTAGTCTATTAGAAGACTGTAACCGGCTCATTGCAGTTTATTTTTTCAACTAAAAAGTGGGTTCAGTCTGGTTACACAGTGACGTTCATTAAGAGCAGTTAACTACCTTTATGTTTTGTATTGTTATTCAGCTGACTATAAACATGAGTGTGAATGGTTTGTGAAATCTTATATTTGTTTTGGTTTGTCTGAAGGTGAAGTTAAGGTTCATGTTCTTCTTGGACAGTTAATGTTGTACAACAGGACTTTTGGCACCTTATATATATATATATATGTATATATATATAGATCCTGCTTCTCTTCAATAGAAATTAAAGTGGAAGTGCACGCAGGATGTGTGGTGTATGATATCAAACATTTATGTACAATCATACATTACAGTGAGGATAACAGGTGTATCTGTTGTGTTGAAGTGTGATCACCTGAGCCAAGCTGAGCTGGAAGAACAGATTGTTGTCTCCTTTCTCTTCTTTCACAACTTCTATTAAAACTACTGTAAAACAGCTTTAACATGAATTTGCAGTAATCTCTTTTGCACGCGGTGGGAGGCTGTGAGCGCTGGTAAACTCTGACAAATGAACAATGTGGAGCGTGTGAACAGAAGGCCTGTCGACAGCTCCTCCGGGCCCGGTTCTCTCCATCACCAGAGCAGATTTTAATCAACAGCAGCTGTAAAGGTTGTGCTTTTCATGCTGAATGTGTTTGACGGGATTTTGAATAATTATGTCTCCCAGATGGCTGCAGTTGGTGGAATAATGGGCTGATAAATCATAAACCAGCTCTTTTACACATTCACCTTCCTAACACGGGCTGTTTTGGTGTGGGTGTGTGGGTGAGGTCTGGATTTTAATTTTAACACGGTGCAATCTTTAACCAGAACACCACCAGCACCAGCGATAACAAGCTTACTGACGAGATACATGCTCAGCTGCAGAGACTAACGTCTGCACGACTGTTTGGACGTGATGGTGAGCATGAGGGAAGGAATACAGAGAATCAAACTCAAATGTCACTTCCTGTTTACTCTTGATATTAGAATTTGTTAGCATACAAAAAACTACAGCACCCACAAAGTTTGTCCAGGTGGCAGTGATGTTTCTCTGTTATTCGTGACACCCACCAACACCCTCCTCTGATGTGATCTTCCACCTTTCTACCTGTAATCGTCTAAACTGTCCACATCGTTCGACCCTCCCTGTCGAAGCTCTTCACTCACCTCAGTCCGTCGAGCTGCTGACGTTTCATCTGTGAAAAATGGTGTTTGTTAACGGCTGCTTAAAACAAAAATATGAAATAAACAATGATATCACACAGTTTTTAGCAGTGTGGCTCTGTGGATGGCTCCGTTGGTTCATGGTCCTCAGACGATGAATACTAATAACTTTGGTGATGTCCTGACTTTTCCTCTCGTGCCACCATGAGGTCAACATGTTAATGTGTCCAATACTTTGATTTATGACCAAATGCCTGCAGAACTACAGACGTTCCCATCAGCCTCGGACCTAAGATGGTGAACATGGTAAACATTACACCTGCTAAGCATCATCATGTCAGCATGCTGCTGTTAGTGTTCAGCTCAAAGCAGCGCTGTGCCAGAGTTCAGTCTCACAGAGCCCCTGGCATGGCTGCAGACTCTTACAGGTTCGCGCATTGTGACTCGAAAGCCGGGACAGCGATAGGCTGCTATTCACTGTGAACGGGACCTGGTGCTGCAGCCCGGCGCCGCCTCCTGAGTTACACAGATTTAAAGGTGCTCAGCCGGGGAAAGTTGAGAAGTCGAGAAAACGTCACACTCCCACCCAGACTTGTTTGATTGACAGGTGAAGTCCACCAACATCACAGCAGTCAGCACCTTGTAAAAAAGACAGAGTCAAAATGAGTGTGTCTCAAAGTGTTTTGGAGAGCTTCCACTGTTCTTCATCTCTAATTGACTACAAGTGTTTTCCTAACAAAGTAAATAATCAAATTAACGATGGGTAATTGTCACTGAAAGCCATGTGTCTGTCCTCTGCCTCCAGGGAAAGCTTTTTGAAGGTACTTTAGATGCAGCTCTCACTGGTCTCTGTTTGCTCTCTAATTCAGTAATTATGTTGAGAGATCACAAGGCTGCTTCATTATAAATACTCCACAGTGGACCGCAGAAATGGAAAAGGACTGCAGAGTACTTTGAGATGAAAATGTCTGCTCCCCATCTATTATTCTAAAAAGATATCTCACCATTATCTCACTGTGCACGTCCCTGCATGTGTCTGAATAAATCTTTTTCTTTATAATTTTCTTGTGGGTTTTTATGTTCCTGGTTTTGGGTCCCTCTTGAAAAACAAGAAAATTACCTTGCCTGATCAAACACAACATAAAAACTAGATTTGTTACTGTAGATTGATTTTATTTCGTGAATAAACCTGGCTCATGATTTTGATAGTACTGGCCATCATTTCTTTGGACTTTGATTTGAATATTTTACTCAGCAGATTAATCATTAAGTAGTAATCAATCTGAGATCTGACGACAGCTTTAAAACAAAGATGGAAGTCAAAGTTATTGCTAAACTGTCTACTGTACTCTTGTCATTACATTTGCAGAACTACAGTGTTAAAAAGCACAAGAATCACCTCATGTCTTGACGAATGATTATTATCAACTGATGGACTGACAGAACTGCTGACACATGCTGTGATGACAGCTTCATGCCGACAGTCCATGAGTTGAAAATTGAAAATGCAGCGATGTGAAATTTCAGGGCCGATAACGATATTTGCCTGTTTGTTGTTGAGAGCAAAAATGTGAAGAGGACGATGAATTATGTATTTTTGAAAGACTGAAGTTTATTTGTGTAATACAACACCAATATTTAGAGTCTAATGAATGCCAGACCTGATCTCCTTTTTGACAGCTTGTACAGAAAATCATTAGAATAACTTTACATACTGTTGGACCAATTAATGGTTACCTAAAGCTCTTGAACTTTTACAATAAACTACAATAACTGGCTAACAGTGCTGTGCCACCATGCATCCTTTCCTCTGTCCTCCTCCCTCTGCGGCTGATGTGGAGACACTCGCTGCTGGACGGGTACAGCTGGTGGAGAGGAGACGGGGCCGGTCGGTCTCAGCCTCAAAGTCTACAAGAAGTCAACCCATTTTCAGAAACACAGCCAATTAGGCTCAACTGCTGCCTTCAATTAGCATTCATTTTTAGCTCGTTCATAACAATTCGCTATTAGCACAACGAGCTCCGTGTGGTTGTGTAAAACATAAAGCTGTGGATTAGGACGGGGCAGTGAAGATGTTGCATTGCTACAAGTTCATGTTCTGCCTGTTGATCAGGTGTTGGACAAACAGCTCATTTCTCCTTTAGTGTGTTGCACTTAACGAGCAGTCACTAAAATATAACCTCAGGTCTGATTCATTCTCTCCGCTGTGTCCTTTTCCTCAATTTGTTTTAGGGAAACAAACATGTCATGGTTCTTTTTTGAGGTACTCAACTGAAATTCAGTGCATCTGTTTCCTTTTATGAACTCTTTTTGCAAAACTAGTTTCTGGTTCAGCTTTGGCCGACAGTACTTACTGTAGCTGTGCACGCAGTTTGTCTGTGCAATAAACAGTCATAATGGACATTTTGGGTGCTTTCACCTTCATTTTGTGTTCCAGGTGACGGGCGTACGGGCGGGGGACATTTGCTCCCAGGCTGAAAGTAAACAATAGAAGGATATGATTACAGCTTTTCTTGGTAATGATTCTGAACTTGCCGCAGTTTGTCTGTAGCTTTCTTCATCACTCCCTCACTCACAACAACAGAATACTTACTCATGAAGAGCTAAAGTAGGTCATCAGTGCGCCAGGTAATCAGTCCGTCACCACCCTCTTAGCTGCTCGATCTGTGTGTTCCTCACTGCTGCATCACATGGAGGGCTGCAACTAATGATCATTTTCATTATTGATTAAGAGAGTTTGGTGAATCATCACACGAGCAAACCTCAGATAGAATAAGACCTAACCTAACCTGACCTTTGTTCCACCCCCACCTCTCCTGTTGACCATGGTACAAAGGAGGACCCCATGTTTAAATAATTGCATTAAACAGGACTTTAAGAATAAACCAGTCTGGGCTCCCATTTTGACCAAAACTACAAAACAGACACACATTAATACATAAAGTGCTGAGCTACAGAGGCCTGTTCTCTGTGTGTTAAGGCAGTTTCTTTGATGCCAATGTTAAAGAACGCTTTATATCAGATAAAGTCGCTCTCCTTCAGGCTGCAGGTCTCTTCAGACAGCTCCCTGTACATGCTGAGAGCCCAGGGGAGCCGCGAATCGTCCTCGTGTGAGAACCAAAAAGCATGAATTTTACTATAATTGCTTAATGTTTAACCCCTTCACTGTAGCGCATCAATAGCGTGAGCTTGTACTTCATTTCTTGCTGCTCCAGAGGAACGAGGAGTCGAGAGAGATCAGTGAGGAGCCTGGATGTAATTGGGTGATTTACTTTGCTCCCCAGGGATCCTATCCATGGATCGATGAAATGGCAAAGGCTGTAAAACGCTGTAAAGAGCATCTGCAGGGAGTCATCAATCATGAGCCGAGAGTTGTGAAGCATTCTTAAGGACATCTAAGAAAGAGAACAAGGAAGTGTGGGTGAATCATTCTGGTTTATTTCAACCAGGGTCTTATTTTCATAGTTTTGTCCTTCATTTCTATCAGTCATAATAATATTGTTCGAAAACAACGCTGCAGAAGTGCCCTCTTGGATGCCCCTATGGTAGATAAAACATGATCAAGTGCCCTCTAGGGTGCCGTTCCAGTGGAGAAACGTGATGCAGTGACATATAGGCTGCCCTACATGCCAGAAAATGAGTTGGCCCCTATGTGCCTCTAAATGGTTAAATATTTAATAGTTCCCTGTGTGTTTGTATTACAGAGGTGTAGCAGTTATACTTTAAATCGAAGTCACATAATAAAACAATTTTAATCTTAACCAGAGTTTGGAACTGTTTCACCATAAATGCATCACGACTTTCTGCTGCTCCACCGCATGCAGCTGGTACCCGTTTTATTTTTTCCACCACTGCACTTTGTCACTCACACCAGCAACCTCAGCCAACGGTACAAACAGGTATGTAAGCTACGCAGCCAAACAGGATTGTTGGAGAGCTAAATAACAGAGTGGTCTCACATTTTCCTTATCATACTTAGAATGCGAGGGTTACTTAGCTCTATGCTACAATACACAAGTGTGTTGTTTCTACATGTAGTGAGGAAGATTCTCGTTTTAATACGAGTCATCTGGAAACATTAAATAGTCAGCTGATAAAATCTGCCAGCAGCCAGAAACGAGAGGCTGCTTTCGTCAACTTCTGTCTGAAATCAAGGACACATTGTTTCAAAAATGACTTTCAAAAAATGAAATGAGATGAGAATGGAAGCCTTGACAGGTGTATTAATAGTAACATAGGGACTTAGCGAACGGTCAATGAACCAGAATGATCCTTTAAGGTAGAGACCATAGACTGTATATAAAGATGGACGACATGACAGCTCCCCAAAAGTGAAGCCAAAACATCCCCCTGGTGGCTGGTCCCAGTATAGGTCATAAATCCTGCCTTCATGTTAACAGATGGGACATGGGCCAAACTAAAAACTCACAATACATGTCAAGTAAATGTTTCCCAAAGATGGTTTCTGTCATTTTAGGTAGTTCTTATCACGCTGATGTTTGTTCAAGTGTTCGTTTTTCTGCTAAGTTTGGTTTTAATTAGT
>NTHP01000514.1:260307-270714 GCA_003416845.1 Oplegnathus fasciatus | reverse complement strand
GACCAAAGATTTCACCACGTTTCTCTCGTTGCTTTTTGTCTGGGACAGCCCAGAATCACACGGGAGCAAAACATCAGTGGGAACATCTATATCCTCCTCCTCCTCCTCCTCCTCCTCCTCCTCCTCCTCATCTATATCCTCTTCCTCCTCCTCCTCATCTATATCCTCCTCTGTTTCCTTTCTTGCATGGGTGGATGTAGGGTTGGAGGTCAGGGGGTGTGTTCATCATCCTAAGTTCCACCACCAGTCACTGCACTTCCTCAGTCTCTCCAACAGGTGGTGTTTAGTCTCCTCCACAGAGTGTGCAGAGAGGCAGAACTCAGTCACATGCAGAAACACAGCACAACACTAAACACACACACACACACACACACACACACACACACTATTCCATAAACTGCTGGTGTGTCTTCTCTGTTTGTGTTTCCAGCCCGTCATATCGGAGGGATGAAGGCTGGAATTTAGAGTCCGGCTGCCAGCAGCACCATCCAGCGTCTCATCTGTCTGTAATGAAGAGCTTTAGGAGGTGAAGCCTGTTATTAAAGGGTCAGGATGGCTTCAGTCTGAGCCTCCTGGTGTTTGGAGGAAAGTGCAGTGCAGCGTTGGTGGGCGGGTGGGGGGGCGAGGGAGAATCTGGAGTGAATCGGAGCCTGTGTGACTCGGTGCAGCAAAATATGATACTGAGTTCAAGGTTTTTTTCAGCTGCATGGTGGTGACTGGAAGTCAGCCATCTGCTTAGAGAAGTGCAGCATTATGTGAAGAACCGTGGTGATTTTGACAAACTGTAATGAACTTGAATAGCAGAAGGAAACAGCTGCAGAGGAGTGAGGAGCTTTTTGTTTTAAAGTGTCAGTTTGCCCAAAATATAATAAGAAATAGTTTTCACTTACCTGTAGTCGTATCTTACAGGGCCTCCCACAGAGAATATTTCTTGTAAACTACTTGTGCATTTCCTCCCAGTAAGCTACCTCTGATCTATAATTTGAGAGGAAACCCGAACTCTGGATGTGACCACAGCTGTGGTTAGCTATGCCTGGCTGAAGGCTCAGAGCTGAAATGGCATTTATGGCTATAGCTGTGGGTACTGTGGCCAATGATACTATCTTAAGTCTATACAGTAGCCAGAAACTCCTACCGCAGTTACTGGAGTTACTGTGTTTACAACTTTCAAATAAATAAAGTAAATATCATTAATATTTATATCAAAGTTGGAAGTGTGAAAACTTTCTGAATGTTCCAATATATCTGGCTTGGCACAAACCAAACGAACATGGATGCCTCACATCAGTCAAAGTCCATCATTCAGGGTAATATAAACTGTATTAAATAGATGTAGCCAACAACAGCCAGCCACAGCAGAAGATGTCCCCACTCGTGCTGTAGCTACAGTACTGTCTGTAATGTCTCGGATTGGGCTTCCTCCAGAAACGTGGACGGCTTGATCCCACCGAGCACATCAGTGCCGCGTTTGCAGCCACTTTAGTCGATGCTGGTGATTCCACTAGATGTCCCAGAAGCGGCTCTCTGCTCTGCTCTGCTTCAAATACGCGCCTAGTCTATTTTTGACGGAAGTCAAGACACAGGAACGGCATAGAGCATCCGGTCAATTTTCAAAATAAAACACCCTGTGCGGACTCCCGATCATATATCACATCACTACATCAACATTACGAGATAACCGGTGGCACCAGGCCAGAAGAAGCACATAAACCAAATCAGCAAAATCTGAGCAAGTCAACAACATCGGGCGGGCAAAACGCTCCGTTTCTGAAACGCTCCCGGTGGGGTATGAAGCCGTGCGGAGGACCGCGGTGCAGCCAGAACGCGACACAAACGTGCCCTGTGGAACCCAGGCGTAAGAGGAAATGAAAAACATATTATGATCAGTATGCAAGAAGTTGACCCTTGACATTTTCTCTAGCGCCACCAGCAGGTCAGCATTTTATCTGGTAAAATATCTCAACATCTACAAAGTGAGTTGCCACAGAATTTGATTCAGACATTCGTGATTCCCTGATGATGAATCCTGACAACTTTGGTGATGGTCTGACTTCTCCTCCAGCGCCATCATCAGGTCAAAATGTTAATGTGTCCAAAACTTTATGTTTATGGCCAAATACCTGCAACACTAATGACATTCCCGTCAGCCTCAGCTGTACTTTGTGTGAGATTTACAGCACCACAGAGCTGTTTACCTGTCTGTCTGTCTACCTGTGTATCTATCTGTGTATCTGTCTGTCTGTCTGTCTGTCTGTCTGTCTGTGTATCTGCAGTGTCAGAAGCCGCCGCTCTGTCACCCTCAGCTCATTAACTGGCATCTGTTTGTCATTTAGCTTCAGTGGCCTTCGACCACACAGGTACACAGTGCACCAGTGCTGTCATTACTGCCTCAGTTCTGCTGTGGAAGATTGAATTCAACACTAAATTAGAAAAAAAACACAAGACTCCTGTACTTTCACCAAATGTGCTCTGCAAGCAGAAATTACAGCTGTACTTGAGCCGGAGGAGCAAAAAGAGGAAGAAGAGTCAAACTGCTGAAAATATGGAAGCGTTGGTGTCAGACACATCACCTCCTCCTCAGCACCAGTTCATCTGAAAATGGCTGAAAAAAAGTCGAATGTTGAAACTTGGAGAAAGTTTTTTGCTTGCAGACCCTTTTAGACATTGAAGGGTCAGTTCACCAAAATCACAAAAAAACAGTTTTCACACTTGGTATCCAGCCAAATAGTTTCAGTTTTAGCTGCACGTACAGACACAACAGGCCACGGTCTTGCATGTGTTATGTTTTGTATTATTGTTTCTATGGCATGTGTGCTCCAGTGGGATCTTTTAGAGTAAAACTGTACTTTCAGTCATCTTCAGTATTTTTGTGTACGTTATTTGAAACGAGCTGATAAGAGACACAGTCCTTTTTAAATTTCCGCCCTTTTTAAATGTATATTCATAATATTTATAGTAAGAAGCCTCCCTCTCTGATCTGCTCCTGTTTTAATTTGCTGGTGATGCAAACTCAACACTTCATGTTCTCCTTTTGTCTTGAATAAAGGATCCGAGTAATTGAAGGTGATCAGGACTAAACATCAGACAGATGATTTACTGTAAGAGAAAAAGGAAACGACATACATTTCCAAATAAAAGCCTGTATTTTGCAGGAACAAACATTAAGGAGGTGGGGGGAAGGTGGGGGTATTGTCGTGGCTCATGGTAAATCCAGTGTAACGACTGATACCACAGGTAAAAAAGGACTCAACAGCACGACTCAGACACAGAGGGAGCAGGCACAGACGAGGTCAGGGAAGAAGCAAGCCAAAAACCAAAAACCGTGAGAGCTAACACTGGGAAGGACGCTGAAACAACAACAAAGACGAAGTGGCACAGGGAGAGGGGAACACTAAATACACAGGTGACTGACGCTGATGAGGGGCAGGTGAAACTAATCAGGGCGGGGCAGGCAATCATGCAGGCGGGAAACACAAACGCAGGAAATGAAGTGTGTGAAACGAGAGGAGAGGTAAGTAGCAAAATAAAACAGGAAATGTACGACAAAGAACAGAAGCATCGCAAAGACAAGGCTAGCGTAAAGGACGGGACGTCACATCCAGTAGAAGTGCACATTTCCACAGCACTAATTCAGTCAGTACAACAGCTGATTCAGGTCAGACTCACGACTGTGTTGCTCTCACTGTTTATTCTCCAACAAATACTGTTTTCACTGGTTATCTGCCATCGCTGTTTTACGATTGCTACCATCAATAAAACCCACAGTTTCCTGCCCAGATAAACTGAGAGCAGCAGAGCGAGTGAGTATAACATGACTCTGTTGTTGTGTGGAAATGTTCATTATACTGTGTTTACCATGTGAGCTCTTAAATCATGCGTCTGCTGTTTGGTCCCGATCACCTTTAAGTACTCAAATCCTCGCTTGAAATGAGTACTGCCACAATGGAAAAGAGTTAGGGGGTCATCAGTCTGGACCAATGTACGACACATTTTTCTTTTGTTAATTGTGCAACATGGCTGAAGCAGGGAGGGTGGAGGCTGCATCCATCTGTCAGCCCAGTTAACACCAGAGCAACATCACATCGCAGTGTGCCATCGTTAACGTGCCCTAATGGGAGCATTTCTTTTAAATGTCAAACTTTGTAAGTCAGCAATGGTGCCAGAGGTCGAGTTTCAGCAACATTACATCTTTTCACCTTGTTCTGGTATTTCAAAACACGTCACCGATTGGCCAGAGGCTGATGATGTAATTAAAAGCCAACATTTTAAACTTTAAAAAGGCCATCGCTGCTGAAAGTTAGATGGATGACACGTCTATAGTTACTGATTGTCCTGAAGGCTGGGTGACTCATTCGCAGTCACTGATGTGTTTGCTTGTTTTGTTTACTGCTGTGTTGAAATAATCTTAAAGTTGTAGGGTTTCATTTCTTTTCAAGTTCCCATGTAAGTAAATATACTGAAGACTGAAACTAAATTAACATATATAATATTATATACATACAGTATATACAGTAAATATATATATTTATATATATATACTGTATGTGTATATTTACTGATGAATCAAATATGAAAAATATAAATTCTGTTAGATATATCAAATAAAATAAAATGCTGTAGTACAGAAATACACTGCTGTCTACAAGTGTTTGGTAAAAGAGCCAATCAAGTTGAAGGACGAGAGTACGTTTTTCCACATAACAGTGTGTCCATGTGTACAGAAAGTTGACTCCCTTCCAGTGTAAGACACCACAGAGTAAGTTCCTCTGATTAGAAACGTAGCATATAGTATATATAGCATAATGCTTTTTCAAGACTAAGAAATATGATATATACATGTGTATTGCGTCATGTTTGTGTTTTCAGTGTTTTGTCAAAATCATATTTCCCTTCATTTTCCCCTCACATATGTGGATTCAACTCTCTCTCTCTCCTCTAACTCACACACACACACACACACACACACACACACACACACACACACACTATCCTCAAGTGTGTGATGAACTGTACGATTAAAGGTTAATGGATTTTTACAGCTGTGAGAGTTAGCCTTAATCGTGCCCTAATTAGAGTTCATTCAGTTTTGCTCCTTCAGCTCCTCTCTGGACAATTAGCCTCTCTCTCCCCCTGCAGAGTGGCTCTTTTCTCCAGGACCAGAAAGTAGGGCGGCTGGAGTCACGTTGCGATCAGGCCCTGGTGGGGAGCGTATCCCTCCTCCCTGTCAGGACCCGAGTGTCCTGACTGAGTCACTCAGCTAGATTTATTAATACACGCAGTAACTGAGGGGGTCAGAGGCTGTCTGAAGAAACCCGACCAGGAGGTGAAAAGAGGGAATTACAACCAGGGTTAGCTGGGTTTGTCAAGTTTAAAGCCCCAGTAGAGCTCAATGCTTATGACACCCCACAATACCAAAAAGCATTCAGATGATGAAGTATTTTTAGAGCCTTTAAAAGGTCAAAGGTCATCAGAATCTAAAGAAGTCACCCTAATTCTCAGATCAACACACAGGTCAGGTAACTCCTCACCCTGTCAACCCTGTAATATACTCTATTACTATATGTATATATGCTATACTGTATATACTATAACATACTCTATAATGTGTATGATAATAGTGTAGTGTGACAATACTAAAATCTATTTCAGGAAGAAAGGAAGTTTATTTCCTTTTTTTCCAGATTAACAGCATCTTAAAGAAGCACAGTAATCCTGTTGTTTTATTTTTAGATTGTTTAACATGAAGGCATCAAAGCTGCATCTTGTAGACTCAGAGCTAAACTAATAGTTATGAATGAGTGACAATCCAACAGAAAATATTACGGCTCTTCACTTACATCTCATTGTTTTCATCAAACTAACAGTCAGACCTCAGATAGACTTTAAATTTATTTTAATTGATTTATTTCTTTTTGTCTTTTTTTAATGTATCTGTTCTTAGTGTGTAAACCGTAACGCTGAAGAAATTCATTCCCCCGTATACTGAATATTGAATGTGGACAGAATGAACAAATTCTACCTTGTGCCTTGAAATTCATCTGTCGCACGAAGCTGTTTATGTCTCGACTATTTTAATTTGGGGACATTTTTCATGGATTTGGGGAATATACAAAAAACAGCTAAAAAACATGGCAAACAGCTCAGCCTTGTTCAGTCCAGCAGAAAATAATTGCCTTCTGGGAGAATTCAACAGTTATGAGGACATTTTAAAACTCTAAGCAGTGTAAAAATATCATGTTACCATGGAAACATGACTTTAGTTAGCCTGGAAGTGAGGTGGCAAACTTTTCAGGCTTAAAATAAATCTTTATTGTTGTGAAACTTTCTAACTTTGGACTAATCTAAGCTCAAAAGTAAGACTCGTCTAACACTACAGTCTCTTTGTGAAACCGGCCCCTGGTGATGGACAATAATTTAACCCCCGCGTGCCCAGAGTTCACTTTTGACTTGCATGTGTATTAAGCTCTAAGTGACAATGAGGCATCCTGCCTCTTCCTGCATCTGTTTGTACCTTCGGCGGAAGGAACCAAAAGACACTCAGGGAGCAGAGAGGGAGTTGGGTGGAACAGATGAAAGAGTGGCTCTTTCCAAACTTCCTCGGAGAGTTGTACTTCATCTTTGCACCACCCGCCCTCCTCCTCCCCCCGCCAACCCTCCAGTCTCTGTGTGTTTGACTGGTGGCGAACAAAACCAGCAGCGTGTAATAGCATCACAAATGGAATTAATGTTGCAGTAATGTAAGAACACGCAGGACTCGGTGCAGTGGACCATGAGTGTGTGCACCCATGTGTATATGAGTGTGTGTGTTTGGTCCTGAATAAGTCAAGGAGCGCACTTAAAGCAGCGAAGCGCCAAGAAGTTTCAGTGACTTGACTTCAGAAAGTTTTTTTTCCTGATCTGTCTCTTTGAATTAATGATCTGCTTGCTTGTTCCTCTCTCTTCACTCCTTCATTTAACAACGGCAGCAGTGGTCACTTAGTGGCACTGCTTGAAAAGGCACCTGCACTCTTTACTTAAGTTAAAGTAGCACTGCCATGATAAAAACAATAAAAACAACAAAACAGAACATGTTGCTGGTTGTAACTTTTCATAGTTTTTTTTTCTGTTTCATATTTAAACTAAATAACTTTGACTGCTTAGACAGNNAGTTGCGGCCCTAATCAGCAGTAAAATGAGTAACAGAAGGCAGTGATTCTGAAGAATATTTCCTTTCACAGTGTCAACGTATTGATTTAATAACAGCAGTAATTTAATGCTGTTTGGCTGGTCCAGGTGGTGCTACATCTAACTATCTTATACAGTTAAACCATATTCCCGAAATAAAAGTTCAGCTGTCAGGTAAAAATGAAGTAAAAAGAAAACTTCCCTCAGAAAAGTAGAGTAGACGTACAGTACATAAAGCTTCGAATAAAGCATCTCAATCTTTATTATTTAAAACCACACATGATATCCAAATGAAAATGTCTGGATCTCCACAAATTGGGCTTTTTGGGGTTTGGTGACCCACTCCAATATCTCAAAAAATAATATAATTGATAATATTTGTACAACTTGATTCACCATTAATATCTAAAAGAGGCAAATCACAAAAAATGAATTTAAAATGGTAAACCATAACATAAGATTTAACCTTCATATGCTTATGGATTCATAATTTTCATAATTTTTGGTTTGATTATTTTTTTTGCAATTAATCTGCAAGAGAAAATTTGAATGAAATGACCCCCCTCCCTTTTTTGTACGGTCCCTAACAGGTAGGGAACTGATAAAGAAGAAAATTAAAATCAAATAAATACAATAAGAAATAAAATAAATGAAATTCCAAGCTATATACACATTATATACATTACAGTATATAGTACATGAGTTATACAAATGTTTGCGCAGTCTTTGAGCTTATAATTAGTCCTGTAGTACAGAAGAAAGAATAACTTTTGTAAGTTTTTCCCCTCGGCGGTTTAGAGAACGTGCAGATCCTGAAGCAGTCGTGACCTCCCTGGTTACTGATATGACAACACTGTCAGACCGGCAGAATTAAAGTCGAGTCGTGTTCGTGATCTCTGTGAAATGTTCTGCTGCAGAGAGAGCTGGGCGAGGGAAGTCTAATGAGTGTGATGGCCTTCGCTCTGCCTCAGTCCTTCCCCTCGTTTCTTCTTCTGTCTCTGCGGACGAGTCCTCCAGGACTGAAGGGAGACATTATGAAGACAGTTCAATAAACTGTTGTAGATGGAGTTACACTGATACTGTATGTAGGTGTTTGTATTGGACCATTTGCCTTTGGAATTATTGGAAATGTAGTTGTGGATGTCTCATATGAAGGAGGTTCTGTTATGAAGGATGTTCTTCTAATCTGCACATTTTGTTGAACTCGAGTTTCAAATTTAAACGTAGAGTACATCTACAACACAACACAAGCTTGTTTTCCAGAGGCCAGAAGTATTTTTGATTGTGAGATTATAGTTTATAAAATAGTTTATAAAATTTTGTCATCTCGTCATCTCTTGTTTTTTTGGAATATAATCCAAGAAAACAAGTTGTGCTCCATAATATTTTCTCAGCCTCGAGAAAAAGAAAGATAAAAATGTTATCTCGTGAAAAGGACATGGTAATTTTGTGAAACTCGTGTAATACTTGATTCGGGATCACAAGAAAATAAAAGGATAAATATGAAATAAGAGAAGCAAAACCATGGAAATAATTACACTTATTCCCTCTCTGCTCTTCCATACTTCAGCTCTTTTTTTGTTCAAAAAAAGGTCTTTTTAAACACTCACATTATCACATTATATCAAAATCCTTCTGTGGAGATGTTGTGGTCCGCAGTTTGGATGTCAGTATAAATTATTAATGTTTTATTAATGATTAAATCAAAGATTAAGAAAATTAAAGTTACATTTTATCAAAAGTGTCACAGCATGGTTTTAAATACTTAAAAATATGAATGATTATGATTTAGCATAAGTTTTAACTCAGAGAGGTGAATGAATGTGTTTTATTACTCCTCACATGGATGGACGGCCGACGGTCACATGGAGCCAAGGAGAAGCTACACAACACAAGAGCCACAGACTCTGAACGCCAACATTAGCTCTCCTGCAAAGGTCTTCTTCTTCTTCTCTAACTTACAAACATGAACACGCCTCTTGTCAGTTTGCAGGTCAGACAGCAAATTAGCTGCTCAGCTGCAGCAACAGCCTGTAAACACACAAATGTCACGTCGGTCCAGTTAGACGCTGGTGTGGGACTTTCGCCAACAACACGCTGTCTGCCTATGACATGTAACTACAGTACGAGGTTGTTAACTTTGTAACAGCCGGAGTTGTGAGATTTGAGGTCTGACAGCACGCTGCTTTATGTCTTCATAGTCCGTAATAATAATAATAATATTTTGTAGGTACAATCACTGAATTAATGAACATGCTCCTGTTATGTAACAGTTTCTAATTGTTAAACACTTAGTGTCATTACCGACAGGAAGCCTTCAAACATACATTTGATCTCGTCTCTGTGCTTTGTGTTTTGATGTATATGCCGTGTGAACCTGAACCTGTAAGGAAAACGTCTTCTCATGAATATTCGGTGTCGTTTGTGGCTTTGTCCTCTTTGTACTCAGTGTCTCTGTTATGTGACTCAGTGACGTCGTGTCATTCAGGATCAAAGCCGACGTGTCCGTCTCGTCTCCGTCCTCCTGGACGTCAAACCGTCTGTCAGACGGTTTAATCCTCCACATGTCTGTCGGAGGAGGCGGGTTGGATCCATTACGGCTCATTGTGCTCCTCCTGAGGTGCCTGGTCCCCCACTGTCATCTGTGTGTGTGTGTGACTAAGTATTACATTTATTTGACATCCTGTTTGTGTCTGATCTCATTCTAATGAGCTACTTTCCCCACAATTACAGATCTTTAACACACACTCAGCTAAAATTGATACTGACTGAGACATAAGCACACACTCAGAGACACACACACCTTAATGTTCCCATAATGCCTCACGTCCCACTCTGTGCAGTTTGTCCGGCGTGTAAACAGCTTTGTTACCTCAGAGAACAAAAAGATAATCAGTAGTGGCAGGTTAGTACAGGGCACTGCTCTCTTAATCTTTGTTCTTAAATATCTGATTTCAATGCGTTTTGAAAGTACCCAATAATATGTGTAATACATGAAAAACAGAGTAGCGGATGAGGAGGTCTCTACCTTCAAACCTGCCTACACTTTTCCCAAACCTGAAGCCAGTGATCCAGCTGTATGTCTCTTTTAAACCTGATCAAACTGACAAACTGACTGTTTTGCACAATTGTCTCTCTGCCATTAAGGACTGGATGACTAACATCTTTTTACAGCTGAACACAGATAAGACCGAGGTCCTTATCATTGCCTCAGACAGCATAGTTTCCAAGGTTGCACAGTGT